>JAUPMG010000017.1:8292541-8305227 GCA_031762675.1 Pachysandra terminalis | reverse complement strand
GGATTTTTCGAGATGTTGAGCTAGAGTAGGATATAGGTTTTATTTTTGCTTTCGTTTTTTTAGATCACAGTTTGTGATTTTTTCCTTTGTATCGGGGCTTCGTAGTGAGGGTTTTTCGAGATGTATATATTTTCACTTTTATGATTAATGAAATGTTAACTATCAAAAATAAAAATAAAAATAGGGAACTATATGGTAGTTAACTGGAATGTGGAGATCTGCATAGATTTAATGAATTCAAAAATTCAAGGTTTAAAGTGCTTGAGAAATAGACAGGAATAGCTAAATGTTTTTCAAATATCATATATTAAGAATAGTTTAACCTGTTTTCTAGAGTTTAGTCACTGGTAATTGTTTAATGGGAGGCCTCGGGTAGTTTCTGTTGGAGGCCTTTAAATGTAAAATGCTTCCTTGAGAAATAGGACTATCAAATTTAATTTGTTGGTTCTGAACTGTTCACTTAGTTATTATTACTATCATTCATGTTGTTGAATGAAATTGTGAAATTCTAGGTTAATTTAGGTGATCCATTTTATTTGACTATTATTTTTATTTAGATGATCTAGTCATTATTATATCTAGAAGTCATACCGATGATCTAGTTTTCCCTTCTTAAGGCAACTTGTTATTCAGGATTTCACTTTGAAGAGAATTATGTTCAAGAAGTCGAAGAACCTCCAAGAACAAGCAGGGACAGTATCAAAAAGTTGGCCAAAATTGAACAGGGTGTTTTGCCTGGATTTAAAGTTGCATCAAATACTGACTACCAGTTTGAAAGGTAGGTGATTGTAATAGTTTTCTGGTGAACTCAAGTTGAACCATCCGTATTTACTAATTTCTTTTAATCATGGAAGAAGCCTGTTTTCTTCTTCTTTTCCCTCCCTCTCTCTCTTTGTTTTTTTTATGGCTTAAATGTTTTTGGTCTTATAGTGTTCTCACTGGTAATTTACTGATTCTTGCCCAGATTTGATCCTCCTGTTATTCCAGTGGACTTTGAACCCAGCCACAAATTTCCTTCTCCTCTTGAGATTGAAAATAAGCTGGTAGATCCTCCTCCCGAGGTCCCTCCTCCAGAGGATAGTAATCTTAAACTCTTGATTGAGGGATTTGCAAGTTTGGTTGCTCGATGTGGTAAATTATTTGAGGATCTCTCCAGAGAGAAGAATAAGATGAATCCATTATTTTATTTTCTAACTGGAGGAAAAGGCCGTGACTATTACATGAGAAAGCTGTGGGAGGAACAGCAGAAGCGTAATGATCAGACGAAGCAGAAGATGGATATTAAATCTATTCCAAGCGTGCAAAAGATGACTGCCGAAAGCCGTGGCAGAATTTTAGGGGAGAGACCTTTGGAAAGAAGCTCCAAAGATTCCAGCTTATCTGTTGCTTCAGCAGATAGCATTCAGCTCCAGTTTAATCTTTCGGACACGTTTACGAAACCAGCATCACTTGTGAGTGCATATTTCTTCTATCCATCTCTAGTTCCAATATCTACTCAATTCACAGTATTAATATGTTACTGAACAAGTTCCAACTTGTTTGATAAAATTATCTTTCCTGAATAATTGTCTTGCTATCAATTGGATTTTTTACTTTTTATTTTATTTTTGTGGAACCTGAAGTGGTGGTGGTTTTTTTATTTTTTTTAATTTGTTTTTATTGTGTGGAAAATAGAGTGAGTTTCCTGAAGTCGCAAAACCTTTCAAAGATGACCCTGCAAAGCAAGAAAGATTTGACCAGTTTATAAAGCAGAAGTACCACGGAGGGCTTCGTTCTACAGATTCAGGTGGAGCAAGTCATATGTCAGAAGCTGCTCGTGCTCGTGAGAGATTGGACTTTGAGGCTGCAGTTGAGGCAATTGAGAAAGGGGGGTGGAGCAAGGAAGCTAAGCTTTCCTCTATCCAGCCCTTTATTGATATCGCAGCAGCTGAAAAGATGCATTTTACCTCTGGTGGACTAGAGGTAGGTATTGGAACCCTTTATAGGCTTATTTCTTGCAAAGGCTTGTAAGCTTGTAGATTTTGATTCGTGTACATTACTAAAATGTCTAGTCTCAGCAAGTCAAGGTTTCTGAAGGTGAAGAACTGATAATGAAGAAAATGTACCCAAAGAGAGAGGAGTATCAGTGGCGACCTGCACCGATTTTATGCAAGCGCTTTGATATTATCGATCCATTCATGGGAAAGGTACTATAATATTTTTATTCACTCAGATTTGTTGGTCATGTATGAATATATATATTCCTTTGTTTATGGTGCAATGTATTATTTTCGTGGAGTAAGAGAGCCATTCTTGTTTCCTCTAGATTTGCTTGTGTAATTTTAATGCAACAGTTTCTGATGCATATAATTTATAAATCTCATGGTTTCATTCACAAGTAGTTCTTGCATGATCTGTAGATGTAACTTCCTCTCAAGGGCAGACTAAAACAAATAGCTTGTTTCCATTTGCAGCCACCACCAGTTCCAAGAATGAGGAGCAAGATGGATTCTCTTATTTTTACATCAGATTCTTTCGAAACCAAAAAAACTAATGAAATTGTTGCGGCAAATAAAGACCCATTCCATACGTCCCAATCTGAATCTCACGAGGCAATCGAGGAAACGACCAGCAGGGAACTTGAAGTTGAATCAACAATTACGAATATTGAGAGGCCAGTTGACCTGTACAAGGTATACTTCATTTCTTCATATCACACATGATAAGGGTGATGATATTCAAAGTTACCATGCCAAACATGCTGAGTGTTTTTAATTTTGATAGAATTTTGTCATTTCCATGGCCTCCAGCACGAAATATGTAGACATCGTTAATTTCCCTTTTTTCCACTATGTCGTTGAAATTTCAGTGACATTTCCTCCATGTCACCAAAAGTTTCGGCGATATGGTGGAGGTTTTGCTAGCTTTACTAAATTGCGCCCTATAAAAAGAGATTTCAAGAGAAATGTTGCCATATTTTGGCGAAATTTCTCTACTTCTCATTTTCCTCTCTTGTTGAAGCCTAACCACCCTACAAAACCTCATGTTTATGATTTTAACTTCATAAACGTCTCCAAATCATGTTAAATTAATATATGGTATATAGAGATACTAATTATATCAATGGGTGTTGTCGTTACTTTTTTTTAGGAAAAAAGTAATATTTATTTAAATTTTTAGTTTAAAAAATTAAGTAATAATATAAATAGTTATAGAAAAATCAATATGCTATGAATAAAGAATGTATACCTAATTAGTAAATTTCATAATGAAAAGTTAATTAATTTGGCTAATTACACATTCAAGTAATTGACAATTAATTAACTATAGAATCATTTCTTAATTTAAATAACAATAAAAATATTAAAAATTATCAAAATTATTTAATAATAAAAGAGTGAGAAAAGGTTAATGGCCCATTATTAATCCAAGTAGTTGGCCATTAATTAACTATTTAATCATTTTAAGCTTACAAATAATAAGAAAGTAAAAAAAAAAATTAAGAATTAGTTATCTTTGTGGATGTGTTGTATCTGTATATTAGATAGTTGAATTCTATTGTCATTTCAATTTTGCTTCTTTTTGTTCTATGTTGATGATATTTAGCTATATTAGACTAAATTTATGCATCAAGTATCCATTTTATGTTATTTCATGTCATTATCTTTTATTTAGACCTTTATAAAATTTCACGCTACAATTTAATCATTTAAGCATTTTCTCTATATTTTTCCTACACCGTACACAACCGTAATTGCCTACATATGTGTGAGTGACTATATATGCATTTTTGTAAGGTGTCTTTTTCTCTCATTTAAGCCCCCTAGAAGTTTGAAGTTCCAATTTTTCCCCAATGTTTTCCCAAAATAGCGAAATTTTCTGCCATTTTGAAGAAGTTTTTCCAGGCTCCCCTGTCGAAATGGTTGGTGAAACCGAAATTTAAAACCTTGGACCTGCATTTAGATGCTTATGAGATCAAATATTTAAAAGCTTCCTTGTCTACCTTACTTTTTACTTATATTAATTAGTCTTAATCACATAGACTGTGATAGAGATTTTTTGGAAAAGCAATCATTCAGACACATATTGTGCTGTATATCTGTTATACTATATATACATACTGACTACATAATAAAATAAATTATTATATAAATTTATGGAGACTGGATTTTACTGGTGACATGCACCAAACTTAGGAATCTCGTGTTACGTGGATTTCACATGTTGCAGATGATTTGGCTTACCCCACTTGTCCACATGCATCTCCAATTGACCCACTTCATGGAGCTTTTGCCAAATTTATATAGCAGTTAAACATTTAGAAAAAACTAAAGAGATTGGAAAAAGAATAAATGTATTGCAAGTTGTTTGACTGATCATGCAGTATAGATGAACTAGGATTTGATGTGGATTTGCGAAAGTGGACAAGAGGAGATAACTTTCCTTCCCATGAAACAAATCTATTTTCATGATTTCATAATCCTACTTTGAGTCGCTGCATAAAGAAATCTTGTATTCTTGTTCAACAGTGAGGCACATTTTTATGTCCAACTTGCATTTGATGAATGTCAGTTATCTTGTCCGTGAGAATACATTTTGAATGCACATGCTTGAGTGTCTCATTAACGACACATACACACATGCCCAGATATTCACACCCTTTCTCTTAGATGGGTTTTGCCTATCCTATTTCATTTGCAAATTTAATTTTTGTTTGTTTTCAGGCTATTTTCTCTGATGATTCGGATGATGAAGAGAAGTTTGGTCTAAACCAAGAGGAGGATACACCAAAGAAGGTTGATGTAGCTAATACAACTCTTAACCGTTTGATAGCAGGGGACTTTCTGGAGTCCTTGGGTAAAGAACTTGGCCTAGAGGTTCCTCCTGATCCACCCTACTCGATAACCAAGTCCAACAACCTAGTTTCTCAAAGGGAAACCACGAGTTCCTTCACAGGAGATGTTAATGTCCAGGAGGTTGATGTCAAGCCTTCTTTCACCCTTCAGAATGTCGTTGGACCTTCTAAAGCTCAGGAGACTTTACATGTCAAATTAGGCCATCAGGACATCACCCAAGATGTTAAATCTGATGGAAATGAGATCACCATTGGTAAAACAGTTAGTAACAGTTCCAGTGCAATGGGTATTGGCAACTCTGAAAACAATTTTGATAAAGATAAATTGGAGATGATAACTCCAGAGTACGAGAAGGGTGGAAAACACTCAAGACGGCACCAGCATTTGAGCAGCAGTGCTTCACCAGAAGATAAGAGTGGTAGAAGATATTCAAGACAGCACCGTAGTCGGAATAGTAGTGTGTCATCGGACAACGAACGGAGTAGAAAGAGCCATAGACGGCGCAAAACCAGGAGCAGTACTTCAAACAGTGATTTTTCTGATGATCATGGATATCAAGACCATTCAAGGTCGAAAAGGAAAAAAAGAGGTTCTTCTCGAGGAAAGAGTAGTACTGGTAGTAGAAAGCACTCGAAACACAGTAAGCATGGTAAGGACTCTCTGAGTAAGTCTTCTCATCAAGACACTGATAGGGGTCCTGTAGAAGTGAAGAGAGAGAAGAAATTAAGAGACCGTGGAAGAGACTTCGATTCCTCCAAATTCAATTCACATTCGAAGCATCGCTGTGATAAAGGAAAGCGTCGATGTTTCAGCAGAAAAGAGTCATGATGTCGTCAACCTGATGCGAAGGTCAATTCCAGACTTAGCTTTCTGTTTGATATAATTGGGTCTGTGGCCTGCAACACGACTCACTGTATTTCTGTTGAGGCCTCCATTGAGATAGGATTTTTTCCAGAAAAATGGAGATAGCGTACTTGAGTTTTGAGTTGTTTACTCAAACCCAACATGTCTAAAAAGTTATAATCAAGGAAGGATATGCATGTTTTTCTATCTGCACTAAAGCCATTGTCTTATTTGTTAGTCTTTTCTTTGAATATTGTCATAGTGTGTGGTCTGTGTATCAAATATCCACAACTGATCATACCTTTTCATTCATGCAAGTCATATCTTAATGGTGATTGAACCGAACCCTTTTTTTTTCGTTTAATATTTTTTCTTTGAGGTTGAATCTTTATGAAAGGATTTGATAAAGGTAAATAAATGGTCAATCAATATGCTTCAAATGCCATGTACACAACTTGGGAAGATGAGGTGATCATATGAGAACAAGGTTTTTCCTTGTTCACTAAGACTGTTTGGAACCTTGGATTTTAGGAGAAAGAAAAGAAATGGCAAGCATTTCTTTTTGAAGTGTTTGGTTAAGATTATTAGATATATGAAAAAAAGAATCAAATTATGTAACTTCTAACGATTTTTTGGTGAGTTTTATATATTTTGGCAACGTTAATTTGCCGTCAAGAAAAGACGATATGATATGATATAGGATGGATTGTTGGAGAGTGCTCTTTACGTTTCTTTTCTTTTCTTTCAAATCTCTACTTTATTTGGGAGAAAGATTTTGATCTCAAAAAGTGAAAAAATTTCAACCAAACAGGAGAAAGTAGTTTCTTCAGCATTTTCTTTTCTTTCTTTCAGAATCCGGGGTTCCAAACATGGCCTAAATAGGAGGATGACATTGTTGATAATATGTGTCCATCAAGTGAGTCTTTTTAAAAACTTTTTTCGAAGGACACATGCTGTCTTCCCATTGAGTGAACATAGAAAAATCCTTGTTTCGAT
The DNA here is from genome assembly GCA_031762675.1 of Pachysandra terminalis. Lineage (NCBI taxonomy): Eukaryota > Viridiplantae > Streptophyta > Magnoliopsida > Buxales > Buxaceae > Pachysandra > Pachysandra terminalis. The sequence continues at coordinate 8,298,553 of JAUPMG010000017.1, read as the reverse complement.
GGGAACACCTGATCCCATTCCTTCCTTTTGGATGAAATATTAGGGCATATTATCTTTCGGTTTTCTCCTTTCAACAGATTTTCTCATTCACATGTACCAAGTAGAGTATATGTTAGGGTGAGTCCAAATCCAGAGGCTTACATAATGAGAGTGGTAGGCATGTATTCAAAGAAAAGTAGGAACCCCTGGTGTTGACAATACATGTGGGCAGAAGAACTATTAGGTGATGAACAATGGTTAGTTGTGATGTGAACTAATAAGATTTTCCTTATAAGCACCAAACACACTATAAAAGGCCAGAAAGTTTGTTGGGAAAGTAATATGCTAGAAATTAAATGTTGGAAAGTGAAATTTAATTTTTCTAGAAGTTGTTTTAGTTGTATCAAGAAGTTTTGTCTTTGATTTTGATGTTTGATTACTAGGAATGAATTAGAAAACTTTTTTATCTGCCCATTTTACCCTTTATTTTATAAGTGTAAGAAAAAAACTTAGGTGGTGAAGGGTAGGATGGAGAATATGCTCCTCCTCACCTTTTTATTTTTCTTTCCCACAAATTCATTTTCCTTTTATCGGAAAACAAAAATGGCTCTTTTTTGGCAGTCAAAGAAATTTGACTGAAATATTTTCTATAGAACTCACACTTTCCGAATATCCAAACACACATGTAATGCAAGAAAATCATTTTTCCTTTATATACCAGCAATCCAAACGGTGTCTAAAGTTCCAGTGAAAATCATCATAATTATCCTCTTGGGAAAATGTTATTAGACACTAACGGGGCCGCTTAATCACCATTACCCAATTGATATCTCCTTCTCTGCCACGTGGCACTAATCTGTATGTGCATGTTGATGTTGGTATCTACATGCATGTGTAGATGTAAGCTACAAGAATGGTTTTCCAGTCCTCAAGGCCAGAGCTTGGAAGAAATGGGCTGGACCCCAGAAAAGCTAGCTTACTTGGGTTGGCAACCATGCACAAAAGGTCTCAAGCTATGATTTCTTGTATGATGTTTCAGAGTCACTTTCCCTGGTGGGGCAAGTAACTTTGTTAGAGGGTGGAAGAGCTATTCCAACAATAGAACAAATGAATAGTCCTTTTGTCTCTTCTCTTTCTTGGTTTGGTTGTTTCTCTCTTTCTTCTTTCTTCTTGGCCATTCTCTTCAACAAGGCAAATGGTAGCTTCTCTATCTTGAATATTTTGATTTTTTTTGGGCGTTCACATCAAAAGAGTGAACCTTCTATATTGTTCATTTTTGGATGGTGGGATCCTCAAAGGACAATCATCCAATTAAGATCATACACCAATCAATTGAAATTATATTAAGGTAAAAAGTGATGAAAGTTTTCAAGTTATGGGACCTAGAGGTCCCAGGTTCGAATCCTTACTTACTTGCTATATGGTTTCTGGGTGGGTCGTGTATCGAGGATTTATCCTGTTCCCATTAAATGGGGTTGGAGTTCCATGTCACCAAAAAAAGAAAAAAAAATCGAACCTAGGGTCAGATTGTTTCGAAGAATTGGAATTGATGTTAGAAATTGTAATTGTAATTCTAATTTATTGAGAAATTAAAATTGAGTAAAATTGAGATTTTCAAGATTGGATATCAAAAATGAATTGGAATTTGGATTTTTTTTTTCTTTATGTGGATGATGAGTAAGGAAGATGAGAATGATATAGAAATGATTTTTTTATTTTTTATTTTTTTTAATTTTTATTATTGTGTTAAAGATAGAGGTGGTAAATCCGATTCGACCCATTGCCACATCCATTTGAAATTCACTGGATAGAGAATTCAAATTAACAGCCTCCCTCATGTGAAATTGATAACTTCAAAAATAACTTACAAATAAATTCTGTAAAATTCATGTAGAATTCGAATTCGCATGCACTCTCAAATGAAAAATTAAAATTGGAGTCCCCAATGTCAATTCCAACTCTAATTTCACCTTCAATTCCATGAACCAATCGAACCCCGTGTAAACTCTAAAGCTTAAAATTCAGCATTACCTTATAAAATATGTATTGCACGAGTTTGGGGACATTTCATCTTTCCATACCAAATTGATAACCATTCTAAGAGAAATGATGAGAGGCTAAAACAACTTTTTTGGCTGCGTTTGCCTAGCTTGTTCTTTTTGGATAAGCATTTTTGGTGAGAGCATTTATTTGCAATAGTAATAAGTTGCTTCTTTTGAAAAAAATTAATAATAATAATGTTTGTAAACAGAGTTAGAAGTGAAATATATGAATTGATAGAAATTATCTTAAAATCTTATTTTCAGAAGATTTAATAACGTGGTTTAGAGTTAGAAGTGTCATTTTCAAAGATTTACTAATGTTTAGAAACCAACTTCTTGTGATCCACTTTCCTATACCGCTCACAAATAAGAACTTATCTATTCACTGTTATCAAACACACTTCTAACTTAAAAAAGTACTTTAATAAGTTAAAAGTATACAGAAGCACTTAAATAATCAGTGTCAAACACAACCTTAGCATGTGTATGAATTGCATACACATGACGTCATCAAGACACTAAAGAAATTGATAGCATGCTTTTCCAGTTAAGACAGGCATTGGTTTAAGATTGATCGTGTCTTTGGGTTTTTAGATTGATAGATTACCGTTACCGGTATCGTCACCATGGTTTCAAGGATAGGACTGATCCAGTTCGGAATGGCCGGTCTGTGTTGGGATTGGCCAAGACTAGTCTGATCCTAAGCCACGATACAACTATTGTATCAAGTGGCTTTAGATCAGACCGGTCCAATCAATATCGATCCGGACCAGTTCAGTGCTTGAATTGGATTGATCCACCGATTCAAAGTTTTTTTTTTTTTTTTTTAATTTATAAAACCAACGATCCAATAGGTATTGGCTTGGACCGGTCCCGACTGGTATAGCTGGTCCGGCAATCGGTATTCCTATTCCAGCGATCGGTATCGCCGTGTCGAAGATCGGTCCAGTTGATCCAATTTTTTTTTAAAGGACGATCCAACTTTTGGATCGGACGGTATCATTGTTCCGGATCGGGATCGGCCAGAATTGGTCCAATCCAAGATCTCTCGACTTAAAACCCTAATCGTCATCGTGGCATCATTTGATTGGTGTAGCCAGAAAAAAAATACAGACAATTTGCCTCCACATTAATGATTTATTAAGCATTTTAATTCTAATATCTCTTGTTTTAGGAACATACCTACTATTCTTGCGTCTTCCACCATTGTAGGAATTTTGCCACGTGGAAGATGTATTCAATCTTCCTTATCTTCCTTTCTTTGCAAAAATGAAACCAACCATTCAATGTGCAGAAATCATGCACTTTTATTTATTTATTTTTAGGATTAATTCCACTTACACTTCCCACATTTCTGACAATTGCAGATACACCTCTTATGTTTTCTAATATCATTCTTATACCCTTAGATTTTGCATTATATTATAAAAACCATCCTTCCGTTAACTTTTTGTTTTATTACTAACCAAAAGTGTTATGTCATTCAATTTATTTATTTATTTTTTTAAATTTATAGATCTTATTATCCTTGAACTAGAGTCAAATATTTAAAAAATAAAATAAAAAATCTCCAAACATGATTTTAATCATATTTTTATTATTTTATTAGTATTATTGAGAAATAAAAAACTTTTCAAAGATAAAAACGGTAATTTTTGTCTTATATAAAATTGTTTTCTCTTATTTAAATAATTTTTTTAAGATAAGATTAGAAAAATAAATTAACAGGGGATATTAGTGGAATATCAGAACATACAGAGGATGTCTCTGCATATGTCATAAATGTGAGGAGTGTAAATGCAATTAACCCTATTTTTGTAAGGTGGAGCAGAAGCAGATAGCTCAAGTCTAACTAACAGAGAGGACTTTCAGTTGAGCTACATAGACCAAAGGGTATTTCAGTAAATAAACTGAAGTTAAGAAGCAACGCAACATTCAACACTGCACAAAAACAAAAAAAACAAGAAGAATAGATAGATTAGTACACCTGCAAGCGCTTCTTTGTTTGATCTTTTTGTTTGATCCCTCCTACACGTTTGCATCTTTTCAAGACAGGGTCTCTCTCTCTCTCTCTCACACACACATTTTCTATTGAACTCTTAGTAATTTCATTCAAGACAAATTTTCAATCTTTTCTTTCTGAAATACTTTGACGTATTCAAGTCTACCATGACTGAAGTCTTGTGAGTAATTTCCGTGAGGAAGAAATTTCTATCTTTTCTTTCCGAAATATGTTAAAAGGAGTTCTAGTTAGTTAAATTTGTAAATATATTGAAGAACAGAGAGAAGTTTTGGACTGACGTTTTCACTTAGAGATAGCGAAAGACGACGAGCAATGCCCAGCAGAGAAGCAAAGAACCCCTTTTCCTAGTTGTTCCAGCTTTACGTTCTCTGAGAGTCAATCATTAATGGGTATAGAAGTTTGATTGAGCTTCTAGAACAGAAATTTTATTTTATTCTTTTGTAGAGGTTTTTAGTATGAATTTGTTTTGGTACTAAGTAGTTTTAGTTTTTGAGCATTTGAATTTGAAATTTCCAGGGAAAACCCAGCATACCCGCGTTTTAAATCTGTATTTCTTGGTGAGCAAGTTCATGGTAAGTTAAAGTCTTTCGTTCGAAGTTTCCATGGAATGCCATTTCTCCAGGTTTCTGTTCTCTGAGAATGTGAAAAGGATTATATCCTGGTTTTTGATTACTAGAGTTGAGAGATAAAAGCGTGTGTTTTTCTGGGTGGGTTCTTTTTTGGGCTGGAGATTACCATTGGTAAAAGGATTTCTACATTATAATCTGGTGTTGCAGACCAATTTATCTTAATATTTCTGGGATTTCCCATTTTTAGCCTTTTTTTTGTCTTGGAAGGATTTTTTTTCCTGGGGTCTTGAGCTTTGGATTGGAACCTTTTTCTGGGGCTTTGGTCTCTATAATGGGTTGGTGGATTATTCTGTAAACAATTGAATTTCTTTTGTTATTTAAAGATTTTCCTGTTTGAAGAATCTTCAATTCTCAGGGAAGATTTACTCTTGAATGAGAGAGTTTAGTTCCTGTACTTAGTGGGGTTCTGTGTGTTTTGGATTTGGGGTTAGAGCTGGTTGTGGGAGGGTCCTATGAGTAGTCCTAGAAGTAAGAATCTGCGCTTCAGCAAGATCTATGCTTTCTCGTGTGGGAAATCATCTTTCATCAATGATGATCTCTCACAGATTGGGGGACCTGGATTCTCCAGATTGGTCTTCTGCAATGACTCGGGATGCGCCGATGCCGCACTCCTCAATTATGGAGACAATTATGTTAGAACTACTAAGTATACTCTCGCGACATTTCTCCCCAAGTCCTTGTTTGAGCAGTTCAGGAGGGTCGCCAACATATACTTCCTTGTCGTTGGCTTCTTGTCGTTCACATCACTTGCTCCTTTCTCAGCTATCAGCACTGTCTTCCCTCTTATTTTTGTGATTGGAGTAACCATGCTGAAAGAAGCTGTTGAAGATTGGAGACGAAAAAAACAGGTATCTGTTTATGCTTTTTTTTAAAAAAAAAAAAAAATCGGTTCTGTGTAATCGATATCGATGTAGTTTGTAGTTAAATCTGCTTCTCTTTTAAACTTACAACCTAGTTCATGTAAACTGGATACTTCTAGGACTAGATTATAATATCATCTTAGCTTAAAAAATCTTTAAAGTAAGTGTTTCTTCTTAATTTGGATAATTTCTTGTTTAACTAGAATGTTTCCCATGATTAGGCACGAGGAAATAGCATGAGTATGAGCAAAGGTTTTGGTTGGTTTCGATTTTTTTTTTTATTTTTTTCCTTTCTTTTCTTGGAAGAAAAGAAAGGAAAATGCTAAGGAAAGCACTTTCTTTTGTTTTGTTGACCATTTTTGAAAGAAAAGAAATGAATTTGAAAATCAAATTTTCTCTTTATGACTAAAAAATTTTCTCTCCAAAATGGTAGAGATTTTGAGAGAAAAGAAAAGAAAAGAAGTTGGAGAGAAAGCCTC
>JAUPMG010000017.1:8265167-8277151 GCA_031762675.1 Pachysandra terminalis | reverse complement strand
ACCAATGAAAGATAAGAGATGTCATGGGTTAGGTTGGAGTATTGGAGAGTACTCATAGTCTTTCTTTTCTTTTCTTTTAAACTTTCGATCTTTTTGAGGAGAAGGGTTTTGACCCCCAAAGAGATTTTTTTTTTTTTTGAAATTTATTTTCTCTATCCCCACCTCTTTCTTTCTTAACCAAATAGAAGAAAGTTATTTTTCTAGCGTATTCTTTTCTTTTCTCTCAAAATCCAAGGTTCCAAACACAACCCCGGTAAAACTTTAAGGCTGTGTTTGGAACCTCGGATCATGAAAGAAAAGAAAATAAAATGCTGGAAAAGCACTTTCTCCTGTTTGGTTGAAGAAGGAAAGAGTTGGGGGAAAGAGATATGGAAAGAAAATAATTTAAATTTTTTTCTCTTTTAGGATCAAAACCTTCCCCACAAAAGGTAGAGATTTTGAAAGAAAAGAAAAGAAAGGTGGAGAGCACTTTCCAACACTCCAACCTAAATTACAACATATCTTGTCTTTCCTTGGCGGTTAATCAATTTGTTAGAATATATGATAAATATCACCGGAAAGTCATTGGAAGTTGCCGGAATTTAATTTTCTTTTCTTTTAATGTCTCATCTTAACCAAACATTGGAAAAGAAACTCTTTTCATTACATTTATTTTCTTTTCCATTTCTTTTTTGCTTTTCTTTCCTTTTCTTTTAAAATCTAAGGTTCCAAACACAGTCTAAAACTTGAAAAAAAAAAAAAAAAAGGTTTGTCACCATATCTGTATTTTATGATGAATTGAAGCAGGTTTGCCACCATATCTGCAATGTGTGGTGGATTGAATTCTTGTATTTACAGGATATTGAGGTGAACAACAGAAAGATTAAAGTGTATCTTGGTAATGGCCTTTTCAACTATACTGAATGGAAGAACCTCAGAGTTGGAGATATAGTAAAGGTGGAGAAGGATGAGTTCTTTCCATCTGATCTCCTTTTGCTTTCATCCAACTATGAGGATGCAATTTGCTATGTAGAGACCATGAATCTTGATGGGGAGACAAACTTGAAACTAAAACAAGCATTGGAAGTAACTTCTGGATTAAACGCGGATTCTAGCTTCCGGGATTTTAAGGCAATCGTTAAATGTGAAGATCCAAATGCAAACCTCTACTCTTTTGTTGGAAGCATGGAGTTTGGAGAGCAACAACACCCCCTTACACCTCAACAACTTCTTCTTAGGGACTCGAAGCTCCGGAATACGGATTATATCTATGGTGCTGTTATCTTCACCGGACACGACACAAAAGTTATTCAAAATTCCACAGGTCCCCCTTCCAAGAGAAGCAAAATTGAAAAGAAGATGGATAGAATTATCTATTTTCTATTTTGGGCAATGTTTCTGATGTCTTTTGTTGGATCAATTTTCTTTGGAATTGCAACTAGTGAGGACCTGAAAAATGGAAAGATGACAAGGTGGTATCTTAGACCGGATGATACTACTATTTTGTTCGATCCCACAAGAGCGCCCGCTGCAGCAATCCTACATTTACTAACTGCCATGATCTTGTATGGTTACTTGATCCCAATCTCCTTGTATGTGTCCATTGAAATTGTCAAAGTTCTCCAAAGCATCTTCATCAACCAGGATCTAGAAATGTATTATGAGGAAGCTGACAAGCCTGCACGTGCCCGGACTTCGAACTTGAATGAGGAACTCGGTCAAGTTGATACAATACTTTCCGATAAGACGGGAACTCTGACTTGCAACTCGATGGAATTCGTCAAGTGTTCTGTGGCTGGGACAGCTTATGGCCATGGTACAGAGGTTGAGAGGGACAATGTCGAGGATTCAGCTGATAAAAAATCATCCATTAGAGGCTTCAACTTCAAGGACGAAAGGATCATGAATGGAAACTGGGTTAATGAACCTTGTTCAGATGTCATTCAGATATTCTTTCGTGTATTGGCAATCTGCCATACGGCCATACCTGAAGTTGACGAAAAGATGGGGAAGGTTTCATATGAAGCAGAATCACCGGACGAGGCGGCTTTCGTGATCGCAGCAAGGGAACTCGGCTTCGAATTTCACAAGAGGACTCAAACAACCATCTCATTGCATGAGATAGATCCTGTGTCTGGCAAGAAAGTTGAAAGGTCGGTATCTGTCATTGTGTATTCATATATGTTAGAGATAGTGGGTGGCTCATATTCACTAGTTTTTAGATCCAAAGGGGAGGGACCTGAGGAGCCCCATACCGCGGGGGTACGGTAAGGTTATATTGGGGATTTCCCTTATATATTGGGTAGGAGTATAAGTTGTAACCCTAGTTCGTTTTTGACATGGTGGAAACTTCTTCTCTCCCGTGGATGTAGGCTTTGCCGAACCATGTTTATCTGTGTGCATTGTTTTGATCTTCGTTTTACTGTGTTTATTATCATTGCTTCATCCCGATCAACAATATAAAACTTCGCCTTCTATTCTATTATAGGATTTAATTTCTCTAGTACATACTTGTATATTATGTTCTATTGCGTCAAGCTGATGCAACTACTTATTACTTAATGGTTATTGATTCCGTAAATCCCCTCTCTTTTTCTCTTTCTTTTTTTTTTTCCTTTGCAGGTCATATGAACTTTTGAATATCCTAGAATTTAATAGCTCGCGGAAGCGGATGTCTGTGATAGTCCGAAATGAGGAAGGAAAGATATTTCTATTCTGTAAAGGTGCTGACAGGTTTGTAAATTGTTATCTTGAACCTCATATGATTGTAAGAAAGTAGGAGTTCCTTACATAGATTTTTCAAAACAGTGTAATGTTTGAAAGGCTAGCAAGAAATGGAAGAGAGTTTGAAGAGCGGACTAGAGACCACATGAATGAGTATGCTGATGCAGGCTTGAGGACCTTGCTACTTACTTATAGTGAACTCAGTGAGGAAGAATACAAAGAGTTTAATGAGGAATTCAATGAGGCCAGGAACTCAGTTAGCGCCGATCGGGATGAAATCGTTGATGAAGTTGCAGGGAAAGTAGAGAAGGATTTGATTCTTCTTGGAGCTACAGCCGTGGAGGACAAACTCCAAAATGGGGTGGGTGCAAGATATTCAAGAAACAAACTATAACTGATTTGGGAGTGATTTTTTTTTCTTTTCTGCCTTCTAGGTTCCTGAATGCATTGATAAACTTGCACAAGCTGGAATAAAGATATGGGTTTTGACTGGAGATAAGATGGAGACTGCTATCAATATTGGGTATGATTTTTGGATATCGACGTTTTATATCTATATACGATGATGGCTTCTTGTCCAAACTTTTCTGACTCAAAAATTAAATGTCGTAGTTTCGCATCTAGTCTGCTTAGACAAGGAATGGAGCAAATAATTATCAACTTGGAATCTCCGGGAATTAAAGCATTGGAAAAAGAAGGGGATAAGGCAGCCATCACCAAGGTAGTGTGGTTGTTTTCCTGGAGTTTGAACATAGTTGCTGTTGTTCTTGTTGTTGTTAATGCACTTGAATTAATACAGTCAAATCAATTATTTTGTTGTTGTTGTTGTTTTTCGAACATGTTAACTTTTTTTTTTTTTTAATTTTTAATTTTTATTAACTCTAATGTTATAGTAAAAGATGCTATAAATTTGGTTTTGATGGGATATTGTCGATTGTTCCTTTAGGCATCAAAAGCAAGTGTTGTGCACCAGATACATGAAGGGATGGAGCATCTTACTCCATCAAGTGGGAGCACTAAATCATTTGCTTTGATTATTGATGGCAAATCTCTTGCTTATGCTTTAGAAGAAGATATCAAGAACATGTTCCTTGAATTGGCAACTGGGTGTGCATCTGTTATATGCTGTCGTTCATCGCCAAAACAGAAAGCACTTGTGAGTTCACATAATTTTCTTCAATTTTTCTACAAATATTTTGCATTGAGAAACAACAAAATCTAAATATAATATGAAAGAGAATGAAAAATTATGCAGGTTACGAGACTGGTTAAAACTGGAACAGGTAAGACAACGTTAGCAATTGGTGATGGTGCGAACGATGTGGGAATGCTTCAAGAAGCAGACATTGGAGTTGGCATTAGCGGCGTTGAAGGAATGCAGGTCAGTTACAGATGCAGATAAATGTTGATTATTGGTATATACATATCAATTATACTCTTGCAACAGTTAGACTTATTTCCCCTGAACTGTTCTATTATGAATTTATTTCTGTAGGCAGTCATGTCAAGCGACATTGCAATTGCTCAGTTCCGATTTTTGGAGCGCTTGCTACTTGTGCATGGACATTGGTGTTACAGACGGATCTCTTCTATGGTAATTAACTTTCGCTTCTTGGGATTTCAACATTAGCCACACGGGTTAGCTCAACTGGCAGGCTCTTCAGCTCAGGAACTAGAGGTCCCAGGTTTGAGTCCCCAGGCTTAGCTGATATATGGTCCTTGTGGGTGGGGTCATGTATCCAGGGTTTACCCTGTCCCCACTTAGTGGCGTCAGGGGTTCCACATCACCCAAAAAAAATCTTTTGATAAGTTGCATAGTTTTATGTGTTCTTGGATTTGCTCTGTATTATGTGGGTAAACCATGAAATCATATTTTTCATCTTACATTCTCAGAAGTTCCAGTCAACACCAATCCCAACCTAATAGATATATAGAAATTACATTGGTTGATATTTTCTTCTACTGTTTTGCAGATATGCTACTTCTTCTACAAGAACGTCACATTTGGTTTCACTCTCTTCTTGTTTGAGGCCTATGCATCATTTTCAGGCCAAAGTGCATATAATGATTGGTATATGTCACTGTATAATGTGTCCTTCACATCACTTCCGGTGATCGCTCTTGGTGTTTTTGATCAAGATGTCTCCGCGCGTTTTTGTCTCAAGGTATATAGGTCCATTGTCTAACAAGAATTAGGCGAAAAAAATGCTTGAGATGATTGCTCATTTTTTTTTTGTTTCATTTGGCAGTTCCCTCTATTGTATCAAGAAGGAGTTCAGAATGTCCTCTTCAGCTGGCTTCGGATACTCACCTGGATGTTAAACGGTGTTTGCAATGCCATCACCATCTTCTTCTTCTGCACAAGCGCGCTAGAGCGCCAAGCCTTCCGTAAGGGCGGGGAAGTTGTCGGGATGGATATCTTGGGAGCGACAATGTACACTTGTGTCGTCTGGGTCGTAAATTGCCAGATGGCAATTTCGATCAGTTACTTCACCCTGATACAGCATCTCTTCATCTGGGGTGGAATTGCAATGTGGTATCTCTTCCTCTTGTCATATGGAGCCATGTCCCCCCTGATATCTACCTCTGCCTACAAGGTCTTCATTGAAGCCTGTGCTCCTTCTCCGGCTTACTGGATGGTTACTCTCTTTGTGGTGACCTCCACTCTCATCCCATACTTCTTGTACTCGGCCTTGCAGATGTGGTTCTTCCCCATGTATCATGGAATGATACAGTGGATAAGATTGGAGGGGCAGTCTGATGACTCGAAGTATTGCAGTATGGTGCGACAGCGATCCTTGCATTGTACTACGGTAGGCTTTACGGCACGTGCAGCAGCAAAATCTGATATCCACACATAACATTTTACAGAAGAAGATTTTCTTGAATGGTTAACTGTTGGATTATTGAGGGTGGATGCAATTTGTTAAAAAAAGGTACTGTGTATTACTGGCTTTACTTAGAAAAAACTTCAAGATCACATGTTCGAAAACAGCTACTGCCATGCCTCCTAAGGGGGATGATCTTCAGAAATGGAATTCTATTTACTAGTCTTTAGATGGGCAGAAAATCCCAAAAATTGTGTAAAATTTGTACTCCTAGCTAATCAGGACCACACGTTTTTCGTTCTTTTTTTTTTTTTTTTTTGTAATGTATCATCCTTGTTGCATTATTGCAGAAAAGTATGTAATACTGAAGTGCATTTCCTTTATACCTATTTTCAGTGTTTGTGATGTAAAAAGGACTTGACCTCCTTGTTCTCTTCTTGTAGCTTCTCTTGCTTCTTCTTGAGTTAAATTATATGTTGAACTAATTACCTAAAAATAAAAGAAATAAAATGTGTTGATCCTGCTTGCAGATTTTTTTGGTTTCTGCATGTATGATAGTATGGAGTAGTATATTACAGACTCTGACTTAGTTTGTGTTGATCGGGATCAAGCAGTAATAACAAACACAGTAAAACGAAGATCAAAACAATGCACACAGATATACGTGGTTCGGCAAAGCCTACGTCCACGGGAGAGAAGAAGTTTCCACTATGTCAAAAACGAATTAGGGTTACAACTTATACTCTTACCCGATATATAAGGCGAAAATCCTCCCCCTTGGATCTAGAGACTAGTGAATATGAGCCACCCACTATCTCTAACAGTTTGCTCCAACAGAAAAAGGGTCATGAGCTTTGTTCTTGCCACATCATTTCCAAGGTACTATAATCACTTTATGAAACAAGTTTCTCTGAAATCAAGATGTATGTGAGGGTTGGAGGTGATGAATGGGAAAACAATTACCAATACAGGCAGGAATTATAGCAAAGGACAGAGCCGTGTCTTTGGCAAAGTTGCTGGGAAGTAGAAGACAAGGATATTTACTATCAAATGATCTGCACGGAATTAAATAGCTCTAACCCGATCAGGAATGTGGTCTATTCTAACTAAGAATTTTATTGCTTTCTATAATTATAATTTGGAAGAATCTGAAATCTCAAAGAACAAAACTTTGGTATTGTCTGGAGTTTGATTTTCTTCAGGGATGCCTCTCAATGATACAAAGGAGTCTATAAGGAATCTGAGAAGTTGAAATGGGTAATACAACATGGTGTCTCATTTTGATTTTAAGCTTTCCTTCCATTGATGTTAATTTTGAGAATGGTAAGAATGATCATGTCATATGGAATATGAAATGAGACATAATAGGCCATAAGATGAACCCCTTCTCATGTCTCAATCTCCTCTGTCTCAAATCTGATGAATAAAGACTCTTTTCTTCTTTTTCTTCTTTTCTATTTTATTTATTTTATTTTTATTATTATTGTTGAACCATTTGATATGCATTATTGTGTCGTTGCCTCGGTGCCCTGTGTCCTCTCACGGATGTGTTGTTCTCATGCAGAACCCGCACGTGCAGCCGTTGAACCATTTGATAGACATTGTTGTGTTGTTCTCCAACAACTTTAAGCTTTTGTAGTAGGTGGTTCTTATAAACATGATATCAGAGTGGGAGGTCGAGTGTTCGAATCCCAGGGGTATTTGTTGGTGTATTTGTTCTCCCACGGATGTGTTGTTCCCGTGCGGGTGTGCGCATGGTGTGTTTGCCTCAATGCTCTGTGCTCTCTCACAGATGTGTTGTTAGAGTAAGTGGTTCTTAACATGGTATCAGAGTGGAAGGTCGTGTTTGAATCCCGGGAGTACATCTTTGTGTGTTTGTTCCCCCATGGATGTGTTGTTCCTGTGCGGGTGTGTGTTTGCCTTAGTGCCCTACGTTCTCTCACGGATGTGTTGTTCCCGTGCGGAGTCCACGCATATGGGGTTTTTTAAATCATTTGATATACATTATTGTACTGTTCTCTAACAGATTAAGCTTTGAGTAAGTGGTCCTTAACATGAGTTTGTTCTCCCAAGGACATATGTGTGTGGGGTTTTTTAAATCATTTGATATACATTATTGTACTGTTCTCTAATAGATTAAGCTTTGAGTAAGTGGTCCTTAACATGAGTTTGTTCTCCCATCGATTTGTGTGGTGTGTGTTCACCTTGGTGCCCTCTGTTCTCTTATGGATGTGTTGTTCCCTTCCGGAGCCAGCCCGTGCGGGGATGTTGAACCATTTGATATACATTGTTGTGCTGTTCTCTAATAGCTTAAACTTTTAAAGTAGTTCTTAACAATTATTATTATTATTATTTTCCTGTAGAATGGTTTCATGAAAAAAATGAATTAAATGAGTACTACTTGATCCTGTGATTTATTGTTACTTAGCTCCAAGTTGGAAGGTTTTTAGTGAATCTCAATGAATTTTTGTCAGATATTAACCTGAGTTCTTATCTATATGTTGTGCTGATTCCTTTAAAGAAAATTGGCTATTCTTTTATTGTACTGTTGAATGGTTGATTTTTTGGGCTTCATAGATAAGTTGTGTATTAATCAGATGGGATTAAGGCTGCGTTTGCCCTAGCTTCTATAAGTACTTATTGCAGCTTATAGCTTAAATAAGTATTTTTTTTTAAATTTAATGTGTTTGGTAGTGCTTATGGATAAGTGCTTACCCATAAGCATTAGAGGAAGGCTACCCACTGCTAAGAACAGCTTCTCCCAAGCTCTTATGTGTTAAGCTATTTCACAACTTTAGCAATATTTTTAAAATACTTATTTTACTCCTAAGCTTTCGTAAGCACTTAAATAAATGTTATTTCTAAACTTTAATAATATTTTTATAATACCTATTTTATCCCTAAACTTTCATAAGCACTTAAATAAATGTATTTACCAAATGCTATCTTCTTCAAATAAGCAGTACTTATCCAATGAGTGTTTGTCCATAAACACAATCCAGGCCAAACGCAGCCTAAATGTACAACCCACTTCCACATTTTCATCCTCTTAGAGGAACACTGTATCAAAAATTATGTCTGCGTTTGAATTTGGTGTTTCCATTGCAAAACAGAGAACTGTGTTGCATCCAATCAGAGTATTGCCAAGTAGGAAACACTCTTAAGGGTTGTGATTCTGTGTCCCCACATAGACTATGATATTAAAATTGTATTTGTATAATCACAATCAATCAACGATCCATACTAATTTCATCCGTTAGATCAGCATATTGTGGTGCTCATATATGCACCTGTGAAACATAGAATAGTTTTTTCCTCCTTAATTAATTAGGTGAGTTTATTACTAGGGTCCCATAGATGGAGAAATATGCAATGGACATTTTCACAGCCTTTAAAAATAGAATAACATTTTGGATGAATCTATTCAACAAAGCTTGAGATTATAGTGTTTAACCTCGGTATCGGATCGGCCGATCTGTCCAAAATTTATTATTATTATTTTTAAA
Source organism: Pachysandra terminalis (assembly GCA_031762675.1). Classification (NCBI taxonomy): domain Eukaryota; kingdom Viridiplantae; phylum Streptophyta; class Magnoliopsida; order Buxales; family Buxaceae; genus Pachysandra; species Pachysandra terminalis. The sequence continues at coordinate 8,268,114 of JAUPMG010000017.1, read as the reverse complement.
TTATAATTTTTGTTAGGGGTGTAAGACAATCCATATTGGATCCGACAATCTGACTCGACTTCGGATCAAGTCAGAACTTTAGCAATTTTTGGAATCTGCTTGGGACCATGACTCGTCTCAAATCGATCCCGAGTTGTATCGGCCGATCCGACTCGAAATATGGTGATTTTTAATACTTGCTTATATGGATCAAGCCCTAGAAGAATAAAAAGAGTTTTCTATTTTTTTTTCCCTTTTTTTTTTTCTAATTTAAGTAAAACAGAAGTTATTGTTATTTTGATGTTTTACATTACTAAACCCCAAAAATAAATAAATAAATAAAATAAAAATAGGGGTTTTTGGAACATTGAAGGGTCTCCTCTAAAAACAAAAAATCTTCTTTTGTACATTGATTCCTACCACTTAAAAAAAAACATGAAATAAGGAAATTAAAGGTGAAGGAACAAGTCAAACCATTCAAGATTAGTCTTGAAGAGAGATGATGGTAATGATGAATTGATTTTGGTATGGATGACCATGGCATGACGACAATGTTAACATACCGACGACCTCCCCCCTCCGGCATTTACGAGACGGTGAGCCCAAGAAAATCAGCGGCGGACTTAGCCATGATGGACGTGAACTCGTTAAAACTAATGACACCATCTCCATCGGCGTCAGCCTCTCGCATCATGTCGGTGAGCTCTCGATACGTTAAAGGATGACCCATTTTAGCCATAGATCCAGCAAGCTCGGCCGGAGTTATGTAACCGTTGCCGTCACGGTCAAACGACCGGAAAACCTCTAGGAGCTGTTCTTGATTAATCAATATCCCTTCATTGATGTCTGGCAATATAGCGTTGACCAATTCCTCAAACTCGATAAAGCCATTACCGTTGGAATCAATGTTGGCTAACAAGTCATGGATCTGATCGCCTGTGGGTTTGAGCCCAAGAGAGCGCAAGAGCGCTGCGAGCTCAAGATGGGTCAAGCTTCCGTCTTTGTCCATGTCGAAACGCGAGAAGATGTCTTTCAGCTGTTTAATCTGATCGGAGGATTGAAGAGTAGCCATGGAAGAAGAAGAGGAAGAAGAAGATAAAAAGAGGAAGAAAGAAAGAGTGTTTTGGTTTGTGATTTGAACGTTGGAGAGATGAGGGGGTTATTATGGATTGAAATGGTCGAAAAGAAAGCGCGTCGATGAATATAATTGAAGGGTACACCGACTCATCATGGGAGGGTGAGGTGGTAAAAGACTAAAGAGCCCCCATGGGAGGGTGAGGCGCAAGTTCAAGGAACCTCTCTCTAGACTCTGCATGTGTGGTATTATTGTATTATTTTCTCAACCGGGGAAGTGAGGATTTTTCTTCCATTAAATTGTAGTTACGTGGAGATTGATGTTACTGAGGTAACGGGAAGTATTGATGATTCAGTTACCATTGTCGCCGTCGATAAAGTATTTATCGAATTTTTTGGGGATTAGGTGTATAATAATAATTTTATTTTTATTATGTTTAGCGCTACTCACAGGATATTTATTCGTACTTTCGTAGCTGTTCTTTGTAATACATGTTTTTTTCTCTGAGCTTTGTAAAATAGTAGAATCTGGGATGCATCTGTGGAAATAAACACTATTTGCCAAATCACATAAATTTATATCTTCCTGTGCTTGATTTCTTCTTTGTCTTGTTGTATCTTTCTTTCTTAACATTAAAATGGGTGATAGAAGAATCCAAGGGAGGGTATTAGGGTTTTCCTTGTTAGGTTTATAGTTGTAAAAAAAATTCTATACACAAGTGGGGTAATATATTAACTCTCTAAATTGGCTTTCACTTTAACCATAGTATTTTCTGCTACTAGTCTACATGATAGAAAATGGAGTATTATCCCACCCCGCACATAGAAATTTTTTTTCCGTTTAGTTGTTTGATTACACATGACTTTTCTTCGACGTATAAAAGATGATGTGGTCAATTCAGATCATTCAAGACTTAGGACCCCTTTCAGTTGATTATGTGGACAATGTTTTAACTCACATAAGGTGGAATAATCTAAGTTGAAATCCTCTATTGTTGAAGATTCGTATTGTACTCTCTATTGCTTCTTTTGCAACAAGGGAGTGGGGACAAGGACAAGGACAGGTTCAATTTTAAGCCCATCTCATATTTTAGAGAACATTTTGTCTGGTCCACGAAGTTGGACGATTTGCTACACCGTATGTTGTAATATTTGTATCTTGCGTTGAAATGCTTGTACCCTACTACGTTATAACGGAGGTACAAGCATTTTGACATGAGTACATGCAATGTGCATCAAATCGTCCAGCTTCATGGACCAGACGAAATGCTCTCATATTTTAGGCCGAACTCTAGCCTTCTTCAATCAATCCGTTAAAACCTGACTTTATCTTCTATATATCAGATTATTATATTTGTATCACGTCTATTCATAAAGACATACCAATTTTAAGATCCCAAGTTATTGTCAAAGATAAACTTTAATTGAATCAAGACAAGTAATAACTTATGGTTTAAATGGTACCCACACTAACCCTATAAAAATTATAGAATCCGACTCACGATGCTAAGATAGGAACCATACGCAAGTCAAAAGGGGTGCAGATCTTCTGTAATCTGGATCACGGAAAACCTCTTGTGAACCTCACAAAAAATTGACATGCGTTCATAGGCTACAATTTTTAAAACCCTAAGAAAATGATAAACTTGGAGGACCCACCACTTTAACCGGCATCTACTTTAACAACAAGTAGAAGCCGGTTAAAATAATAGGCCCACATAAGACATATGTCAACTTCCAATGAGGTTCACAGAAGTGACTTAGGGCTTTCTTTTGACCGGACTGAGCTAGTAGAGCCAAGCTTGGATCATTGATACGGCTGCACATCCTCTACAGCCAAAAAAGGGCAGCAATCCATACAGCATCGTTGGATTGCTGCCACGTGAGCATAGTC
>JAUPMG010000017.1:8239809-8252531 GCA_031762675.1 Pachysandra terminalis | reverse complement strand
CCCCCCCCCCACGAATGTTGACACGGCAGGTATGACTCTTACCTGGTCGTGCCGGCCGGGCGTGTTGTACACCCCAACATCTACTGCAACTAAAAAAAATTAATTTAGACCCTTAACCAAATCTCATCCAATTTGATGGATCATGATAAATAAGTCTTGAAAAAATCTTGCAAGAGTTGATTTGTAGAGCAAATGGTGAAAGAGTTAAGATAGGTCAAATAGCTTTGAGAATAAAGACCCATTGGGTGAGTTACAAGGGATGAAAGGATCCTGGCCCTAATATAGAAAAAACCATGAAGCGTTGGTCCCAGTCTGAAGTTTGAATCATTAATTCCTTCCTTCCCTCCCTCCCTCCCTGCTAGCTAGTTCGAGTGGCATTTCACCCCTAACCACAACTCATCCACTGATTCTTCAACATCAATCGATTCGGATCTCCACTTAGTTTCACCCAAGCTTCGTCCTAGTCATGGATAGATCACCCAGGTTCGGGTCCATAAGACGTGACAATTGCCCTATGAAGTCTCTGCTTTTGGTATGGCTCCAGTGGGTTCCCTTAACCAAGCCACTGCTTATGAGTCGTTGGCCCATTCTTCAAGGGGGTCCTTGCTGATTCATATCAGTCGATAATATCAGAATCTGATGAATCGGCCCTCCCTCCCTCCCAATAGAAGAAAGACTTTTAGATTTAAGAAGCTTTCTTGCCAAGTGGCAATTGTGTTACTATGTAAACTGTAGTAAATGGGTAAATGGAAATACACATGAACAAGTTGGGTTCAACATAGACGCAACCACAAGTGAAATACAAGCTCACCAGGTTTATGACTCTAGTGCATGTGATCTTTCCAACAAAACTAAAAAACATTATATCAAGAGATTGGATATGTTTCCTATTTCATCATCCATGTCTCTTGTTAAACAAATTGCCTAATCTAACCATATCCTCATCTGGGCAATTTGGCCTCAGGTGTTTTTTCTTTCTGATCCAGTAACAGACAATCCTTGCACGAGACAGGCTTCAAACACAGTCACATATGCATAAATATTAACATGAATTCCAACTTCCGATGAATTTTCCTAAATATTAAGGAAGACAAGAAAAATACATATGAATTCTAGATTCTGAAAAAGAATTTACCGTTCATTGCCTGCACAGGTGAACTCAATTATAAAACTTCCCCTAGACCAACAGATGACACCTGATTGTGATGTATTAAGTATAAGCAACTTCCTAAATTCTCATGATTCTACATCTATGCTTCTAATGCATATTCTGAAAAAAAATTAAGCTTCTAATGCACATTCTGAACTTCATAGGATTTTGACTTCAAATGAAGTCTGCTTCATATCGGTACAGGACTATAGAAATCAAATTCAAGGTGTGGCTGCCAAAACTTACCTGTACAAGGAGGAACGAGTAAAATTACGCCTCAAAAACTTCGCAACATGTTCAAGAGCTCGGCAAAGAACGGGTATTAAAGCAACTGCAATGAAGTAAACATCAGCAGATACTAAGTGGAATTGGGAAAAATAGAGGTTTCTGTTCAGCCACATTCAAGAAAGAAGCAATCAAACAGATATCAGGGGCCAAGTGATGCTCACATTTCATGCGAAGGTGGGAGGTGACGAACATAAGACAGTACACAAACTGGATAAAATCCTTGGTTCCAATTACTGACTGAAACCATATTTGGATAGCCTGCAGATTCCATGCCCTAGGTTTCTGAACCAACAGAACTGGTTAATGCGAGAAAGATAAAAGCATAATAACAAATATGCTCAATAACATTCCAAAGATGATGAAATGGTCTTCGACGGTAAGATTACCCCATATAGTGAGTACAAAGAATACAGAGAGGAGCATGTGGTGCCCATAAAGGCCAAGCGGTATGCCTTATTTGAAAGATTTTTAGGTACAAGCGGAAGAATTGCAAGCACAGCCACAACAAAGATCTGCAGGTACAACCACGTAAAAGAAAAATTAACAAAGGATAAACCATGATTTCCATAAAAGCACAACACCCATGTGAGCAAAGAAATAAATGATAAACCATGACTTCCATGAAAACAGAACTTCCATGTGTAATTTAGTCACAAAAATGCTATTCTCTTTCACTTCATTGTCCATATCCAAACTGCATGTTAAATCCTGATAAAGTGTTTACCGAATCTCTTAGCTGGCTTATAAAATAAAGCTTCAGAGGTCTTCATTCACATCCGTGTGCCCCTACAGAGGTCTTCATTCACATCAGATGCCACATATTACTTTCCAATGAAAAAACTCAACATTCCACTGGAGGATGAATCAGATGACGGCCTAAGCTGACCTTATTTTTGGAAAGAGAAACCAGGTCTTCAGGCAAGACACTAGAGTTAGTGTCAGTAGAATGATGAAAACTGCATTTTCTTGATGAGGCCGAGAGTTCTGTTTGATAGATCAACATAGACCAAATTGCAATTCGTGCAGTGACAGCAACTAAATGAACGCTGAGAGACGCAATTCATACAATGCAACTAGCCAGACTTTCTACCCATTGATGAACTTTCAATCTTCGTTCAACTCATTACCCCTTTTCCGACCTTCATACTCTTGAGTGGAACTTTTTGGAAAATAGGGTTTCCAAGTACAGAAATTCTTAGGGGTTTTCTAATATTTACCCTAGAGTCATTCTACCTTAGCCATTTGAACTCGAATCATTAATTATAAATACCTTGAGTGTTCCTTTCATATCAGCAAATTAAACTAATTTTTTAATGGAATTAAAGTAAAATACCATATTTACCTTTTCAGTAATTTAATATTTTGCATTGATACAAACAATAGAAGACTTGCTGAGAGACAAGGACCTGTACGTGAAGTATAAGTCGTATAACATATTTTTGGAAAAGACAACTTTCAGAAGGAAGCACCTGATAGCCCTCCAACTTCCCATTTCATTAACATAGTAATTCTTGGAAGTCCAAGGAAACAGTACAAAATCCTTGACCAAAGAGTACTTAGATCAAAATGAGAGATATCCTTTATAAAAACAAAAAGTGAAGAATATATGAAGACGCGACTTACGTGAGTAAACATCTTTTGAGGAACAATATCTCAAAAAACAAGGAAGACAATTTGATACAGAATGGAGAAGATATCTAGACAGACAAAATGCTGAAATATTATTTATGAGCTTACAGACTAGTTATTAATTGATTCTTAGTTTTCTTTTGATCAGAAAAATAAATTTATTAATGCCAAAATGGGCAAACCCCCCTAGGAAAAGAGTAGACAAAGGCCAGTGGCAAGTAGCCAAAAACAGAAGCTATAAACTAAACAGTAAATAAAGGACTGCCAATCATTTATATAAGATTCAAAAGTACAGTCAGTAAACTGAGATCCTCCTCCAAATACTTCTTTAAAAATCCAAAGGCTTTTCCACAAATTCCTCCCTCCGATAGGAAAGGAGTTTGAATGACTACTGAACTACATTGAAGAAGCTTTAGGTATGTACAGGACATGCCATTTTGATGAGCACTTGTGTCAAACACCTATCATTATTGCTACATCTACATCACCATCCAGACAGCACCTAATCTAGAAATAGAGCATTCCTATCAGTAACCAACTTCTTTGTAGACAATCAAGACATTGGCTTATTCAACTCCGTGTACGATCCTAAAAGTCACACAGAAAACATCAGATTCAAATCACAGTTTAAATGAAAAAAATGAATTCTCCCACATAAACTTATGATTGGTTCCTAGTCAACCAAAAGACTGTTGCTAATGAATCTTTCATCCTGTACTAACTAACTTCTAGTTGCATGGAATCATGTACAGTCTACAATGTAATGGCTTCTGTATATTCACAACCCAATAAAAATATAACCCGTACTCAATATATTTTGAAGTACTGCCATTAAAAATATCACAAAAGGGATAACAGAAATAAGGGACTTCCGTTAAACCCTTGTCTGGATGAGATTCAAACTTCTCAACACACACATGCATGCACAATTAACGAATTACCAGCATATATCAATTAAGTTCAATTTCAAATGTATAACATCTAAGGAAGTCAATTTTTATGTCTATGTATTGTTTACCGTACCCAAGCATTGGCAGAAGTTCAATTTCACATGTATAACATCTAAGGAAATCAATTTTTATGTCTGTGTATTGTTTACCGTACCCAAGCATTGGCAGAAAACTGTACGGTTTGTCGATCCCAACGCAAAGAACTTGAATTTGGGCCTGCTGCTGCTGCTCCTCCTCCTGATGTTCTGGTATTTGATCCTATATAAGTTTAGAATCCATTAAGTGAAACAACAAAGATGCTAAAAATGCGCAAACAAAAGCATCATTTGAAACTTAATTTAATACGGTGATTCATGAAGCTCTTTTTGAATTCCAATCATTCAAAGTAGAAGCTGGCAATACTACTGCAAAAGAATTCTTTCTACCTGAGTTACGTGGTCGTGCTTGTTCTGTTGCAGTTGTTGATGGGGATGGCGCTGATGGTCTAGCTGATTGAGAGGAACTGCTTGTAGGCATTGCCTCAACCACAAAATCAGGATCCTGCTCGTGCAAAGAAAATTGATATTAGCATATAGCAAGAAAGTAAAGTATTACCAAAAAGTAAGTCACCAAAGCATGGAGCAAGAGCAACAGAGCATCAAACTTTAGAATTTACTCACAGTGAGAGTGCATCCAAATTACATGGGGTAAAATTGCTTTTAACTTATTTATTTTTAATAAATAAATCATACTTAGTAAGTCAGATTTAAATATTAAATAATTAATTTAGAATGATCTATAGTTAATACAAACTAAAATCAACTAATCAAAAAATATACTTAAGAGTACAATGCACATGCGTTATATATACTAATAAATACAGAACCTTATCCTATACTTTTCTGTTGCCTTCGACAATTCTTATTAATCTCTATCTTAATCTCATTCTTTTGGGTGTAAAATCCCAAACACTATCCTATACTTTTCTGTTGCCTTGGACAATTCTTCTTTTTCTTCATCTCCCTCTTAATCCCATTCCTTCTTCATCCAAAAGAACTCCATCACTTTCAAAATACTAAACTCTCTTCCTATCCAAGAGCTCTTACACCTCTTTCCTATTAAAAAAATTAAAATTCAGCTTGTTGAAAGGACAGAGATGGAACAAGTACGAACAACCTGTTGATCTTGTCGCCTTGTGGGGGTCATCAGGAGACGCAAGAACAGAGCTTGCAGACCTATTTCAATGGATCTTTTAGTCTTTCTTTTTCTTCTTCTTTTTCAACCCACTAGAGAAGCAAATCGACTTCTTCAGCCCGAATGAATCTCTGACCCTCAAGTTGTGAAGCTGCTGCTCCCTCATCTCCTTATTGATCTCATTCCTTCTTCACCCAAAAGAACTCCATCACTTTCACATCTCTCTCTAAAACACCAAAATCTCTTCCTCCTCAAGAACTCTTGCACCTCTCTCCTCTTCAAAAAAAAATTAACTTGTTGAGAGGACAGAAGAAATAAGAACAACCTGTTGATCTTCGGGTGTCTTGTAGGGGATGCAAGAGTAGAACTTCATCAATGGATTTTCTCTACTATATCAAGAAAAAGATTGTCGGTGCACCCTTAATCTTCTCTCGCCTCCATAAATGAACTTTACACAGGCTTAAATTAAATACAAAATAATACTAAATGAGTGTGATCATGTAACCTTGTATGAATAAATCTGCATTTTATTGATTCCAGATTCACATGGTGGGGCCAAATCCGCACTCGAAACCTCAAAGTTGTTCTGAGAGCTAGAGCAGAACTGTAAGTAGACGGATTCAATGACTAAGGTCAAGAAGCTCCAAATAAAACACAGCCACATAAATGGTGAAAGCATAATAAATTTTAGAATGACATAATCCTCGCCTCTAGGGCCATATATCCATTGATATATTATATAGCGAAGTATATCCAACCCACTATCCAAACCTTAACTCAGCCAGTGAGCTACAATACAATACAATAACTACAATACCTTATCCTAACTAGTTTTTAGTTATCATGAGCAACAAGAATCCTAATCCGCTTTCCAACTGGTTGAAAATCATATCTTATATTGGCTTATGTGACCCATGTCATAAAGATGTTGAAATGAATGTGTGAGAAGACTAAGAAACATAAAATAAGAATAAATATATTCGAGAAAGTCTAGGTGTTTCCTAAATAGGAAATATGATAAAGAAAGTATGTTAAGACGGTTTAGAAACATAAAGCGAAAACTTAGAGAGGCGGTTGTCAGACGGTGCGAAGAGGTGCACATTGAATGATCTAAGAGGGTGAAAAGACCAAAAAGGACCTAAATGGAGACGCACAAAAAGGATTTAAATACACATGATCTGAACAAAAGAATGATTTTTGATAAATTGGAATGGTGAAACGGGATTCGTGTGGCCCACCCCAACTAGTTGGAATATGGCATTTTGTTTTTGTTGTTGTTGCTGTTGTTGTAAACTGGATGACATGCCTTCAAATTATTTCTAAGCAATTAGGTAATTTTCAGTCCTCCTCTAGCATTATTGTATTCGTCATCCTGCATTATCTCATACCTTCTCCTAGGCAGCTCCAAAGGCCTTTACACCAAACCATCTCAATTGACCTTACTATCAACACCTATTTGTACAAAATCAATATTTCTAGAAAACAACCAGCTGTTTAAGTGTGATCCCAGAACCAAATAAACGTTTTCTTTGAATACTCATATCAGGAAACCCACACATTTTTCAGTCTATGTGCAGATCAGTGGATGAAGCATCCGTCCACAATTTCGGACTGCTATTGGCTCGCCGAAAAGGTAAAGTTTTGTCGGTATTTTACCGTCCTCACTATGGCAAAAATATGTCGACTTTTGTTGCTTGAAATCCACCTTTGTTGGTGAAGATTTGTTTATTACCCAATAGTAGTTGATCTCTTGATTTTTATAGACTTTAGCTTTATCTTGAGAAATCACAACCTTATTATTCACATAGAGGAAGATTTATTAGACTAGATTCCAAAGTTTTCCCTTCGCACTTCCACATAAAAGTGGTATGTTCTCTTCTTTCTTGCTCATTCAAATGTGCTTCCATTTCATTAATTTATTTATTTATTTATTTTAAATGGTATTCATCAATTAATTTGCACAGAGCCATGAAAGGTGTGTGGTTTTGCAACAAATATCAAAGCCAAGGCTCAATCTTTTCATGTAAATCATGGACACACACACAAGTTGATTTGCCTAAATGGAAGTAGTTGGATCATTTAGAAGACAAAAATAGAAGACTTATTATATCGAGGACTTTTTTTTTAATGAATTATTATATCGCAGGACTCGTATGCAACCATGGAAGGTTTCAAAGCCCAACCAGAAAAGGAATGGTCTCCCAACATTTCCAAAGGTTATTTTCTGTGGTTTGGACTTCGTGAAAAAGGAGAAACGGTAAATGATCATTAAAAAAAAAGACAAATTGAAAGTAAATAGCATAAAATGGATAGAGAAGAAAAATATTAAATTCCTCTGTAATTCAAATAGGACTGAGACAAAGGTCATGCTTCAAAGGTCCACAATCAAAATCCAGATACAACATTTTTCTTTTTTTGGGTTAATAAGTCAAATACATCTTATAGGTTGTGTTCTGACTTCAAAGTTATAAAAGCAAATATGAAACCTGAAATTTTTTGAATTTGAAGGCACAAGAGAAATGATAAGAGGCCCAAAGTTATAACAGCAAATACAGAACCTGAAATCTGAAGGATTTGAATAAATATGCGAAATGATAAAGGCACAACACGAGAAAGCATACAAAGAAGGGGCTCTAACTGTGACATGAAAAATCTCTAATGCCCAAATGACGAGCTACAGTTAGGTCCGTAACAATTAGCATCAGAGCAGGCACCACGTCACAGGTTCGAGTCAGGGAAAGGGTAACCTATTGTCACGGTCATACTTTTTGTCGCAGCAGAATGACTGTCAGGGGCCAAGCACCATGCAACTCTTGGCCCGTGACACTATAGACTGGATTAAAATGTCTTGGTATTATGTATGGGCATGGTGCTAAGTCATTGAATACTGATAGGTGAGTGGAGCAGCCAAATGAGGAAAGGGCTACTAGCCGATCAATGTCGATAGAATGGGCCAACTTCCATGGGTCAATGTCGATAGAATGGGCTGCCTTGGAAGTCGGCTACGGACACGTGATGGTTGTTATGATCCTAAGTGTTAAGGGCTTAACCAATTAAGTTGCAAAGTCCTAAGGCTTTTGGAACTACGGTTAGGTCCGTAACCGAATTCAGTATCGAAACAACAATAGGCGATAGGGTTGCAAAAAGAAATGATTAGGAAAAGAAATAATACTCAACATTGAGAAGCAATCAAGAACATCATAAAGAAGATAAGAGAAACTCAAACAAGCAACATAACCACTCTTGGAAATGAAAATTAGAAGCAATACTCCATTTCAGATTTTAAAAAGAAAGGCAGAAAACATAGAAACCCTAGATGAGTGAGATTCGTGGCTATGAGTTCCAATTCGCCGAAAACCTTAAACGAAAGAAGGAAAGAAAAAGAAAGGAAACAACATAGATGCGTTGGATTTACTAACAATGTAACGCTGGTAGAACTTGCGCTTGAAGTGATCGACGACGTTTGAACGAGACGCCATGTGAGGAGGAATGAGGATGTTGGACCAGTAATCCGCCCATCGTGAATCGTTCTCGTAGTCGTATGATGCTGCTGCAATCTTCTTTAATCGCTGTGGATCTTGATCTTCCCCCATTTCTCTCTCTCTCTCTCTCTCTCTCTCTTGATTTCGAGGACTACGAGTGGCAGTGGACGAGAAGAAGATCGCCCAAGGCGGTCGCTGTTTTTCCTACTTTAGAGGATTTTACGCAGGCGATGGAAGGATCCAGGTTATTTCTTAGAAATAATGATACTTTGATCAGTGAGGTTTCTTAGAATTTCAGTTAGATCCTCTGAAGTTTTCGTAATTAAAATAACACATTTTATCGGAAACTCGGTCAATTAATAATACTAAGACATTGACTGATATATCCTTTCTAAAAAATTGAATGACTTTTAAAACTATCATGTCCTAACTGTTATTAAAAAATTTCAAGAGATCAAAATGTAATTTTTCCTATTTCTTATCTGAGAACAGAATCCACAGTAATGTGGTAGCTCGTGAAACACTTGTGTATCCTCGGATGAGTATCCGTGTTTCGCTAGCATTTCCCCATGATACATGTGCGGGGATGAGAACCATTTGCCCTTGGTATATCATCATCACCAGTCAAAGGTCAACTTGATCGGACAAATATTATTGTCTATTTAAACTGATAACATAGTATAAGATTGTGTTTGGATGCATGGAAAGTGACTGCAAGACTTTAGATGTTGGATATATCGCAGATCCAACGGGCCGTATTGTCTCTATCGGGTCGGTGGGCTGGCACGGTACGGCCCGATAATAATCAAGTCATCCTGTGCCTAATTTCGGGCCCCGAAGTTCAACATGAACACGATTATTATTGTGTTGAGTCTGGCCGAGTTCATGTTTTTGCCTACAATTTGACCAAAACCCACTCATGCCCGGATGAGGATCCACTACGTTCTGGATCACAAGAAACCTCTTATGAACCTCACAAGAAGTTGACATGTGTCCTAGGCAGGTCCACCACTTTAATTGGCTTCTACATGTTAAGGTAGAAGCCAGTTAAAGTGGTGGGCCCTCCAAGTTCACTATTTTCTTAGGGTTTTAAAAATTGTAAATCGCCCTTTTTAATGGGGCCCACCGGTGAACACATGTCAACTTTATGTGAGGTTCATAGGAGGTTTCCTGTTATCCAAATCACAGAAGATTTGCACCCCTCATGCCCATGCTCAATTGTATGCATGTCGTGCCGTGCCGTGCCATGACGTGGACCATGAATCCAAGGCTTGACCGGCACTGTAATAAGCTTATCATATTGGGCCAGATGACTCGTGTGGCCCGAGCCATTTGTATATCCCTAGATATAGGTATACTTTTTGAATAATTCGTTGCTTCTTGGAAGGAGAAGCGATTCCTTTAAAATTGATTCTTATGAAGCACTTTATAAGAATTGCTTTAGAGGAATAAAAGATGTTTGATAAACACTGATTGAAAAAACGCTACCAAGTTAGATTTGTTAGAAGTTTGTGTAGAGTAGGAAATTTATATTCAAAAAGAATTTTGTCCATAAAGATAATATGGGTAAAATAGGTATTTCAAAAGTTGTAAAGGGGCATATAAGATCATAAGACATATCTCATTAAAACCTCAAACTGATTCTTGCAAACGTGATTTCAAAAGCAGAGAACAATAGCTTCAAAAAATTGATTCCTGATTTCAAAAACAGAAAATAATAGCTTCAAAAAAATCAATGTTTGGATGCAGCGATTCTTGTGGAATCACTTTTCACTTGGATTTACCAAACGCTTATTTTTTTTTTTAAAGCGCTTATGGGCTCAGGAATCACTTCCAGGACCTGAAGAAACAATGCCACACCCACCCCAAGTAGGAGAGGAAAGTAGAATGATTAAAGACAAATTAACAAATATGCTAAGCATTTCCTTGTGGGTGGGGGGTCATGCATCCGGGTTTACCCTGTCCCCAATAAGTGGGGTCAGGGGTTCCACGTCACCAAAAAAAAATTCAAAAGATAAAAAATAAAATTAAAACAAAAAACCAGTGAAGATAAACGGTCGATCTGTATACTACACACTCTATATCTCATACAAGTAATACATAGGAGAATAATGCATAGCAATTACCGACAGATTGGCAAATATTCGTCGCATTTGGAAATAGTAGAAAAAAAAATTTAAAAAAAAAAATTTATTGACCTCTCCATTAAAAACAAAATGGAGAATAAATGGTGGGTCTGTCACATACAAGCCAACTTGAAGAATACAAATCTATGCAAATGGAAATACAATAAAATGACCAGAAAGATGTAGAGGAGGAACCTGGTATATGAAATCCTCATCTACATGAAGGACTTTCAAATCTGCAGGGCCATATATGTATGTATGTATGTGTATATATATATATATCCTTTCAGCCAAGTCCCATCAACAGTTATATGAACATAACTAGGAATCAACACCATGAGCTCGTCTCGATCAACCTTTATTGGTCCAAAGATGGATCCATCTTTACTGAGAAGAGATCACCACGGCTCTGAACTCCTCCCGCTATTTTGACTGAAAAAATCTGTACTATAGCCTCGACTGCCCAATGCCATTCTCCTAAACATTCTGCTTTCAAAATATTCTCGAGCGGAATCAAATGCTTCGCTTTGGCCTGGCTTCATTCCACTTGTTCGATTTGATGAATCGCCTATACGGTCTAAAGCTCTAGCCACCTGAGAGTCATAAAAAATAATAAATAAATAAATAAACAAACAAACACATTGAAAGAAAAGAAAATGTTGTAGAAAGCACTTTCTTCTGTTTGGTTGAAGAAGGAAATAATTGTGTGGGGGGATAGCGATTTTGGAAAGAAAATAACTTGAAATTTTTTCACTTTTGGGATCAAAACCTTTCTCCTAAAATCCGAGGTTCCGAACGCAGCCTAAATGAAACGAACAAACAACTAATGAAGGAAAGATTCGAAGTTTTCTTTAGCTAATACCTGTCCCATTCGTGGTCTCTTCACAGCCGAATGACGCACACAAGCTGCAGCTGCCTCAATCATCCGGAACATCTCAACTTCTACATAGTTCTTTTCGAGCCCTGGATCTACCAATGCTTCAAATTCTTCGGTATCAATTGCATGACTAAGCAATGGTCGAGCCTGAAAGATAGAGACCATATTTTGGTTTAATGTTATGTGTTTACAGAGATTCAACTACTAGTAATTTCAATCTCTTAGTCATAAATTAAAAAGAGCAAGGTTCAAATTTGATCTATAACCATATTATTAACTAAATATGTAAAAAATCACTATATTCCTCTAATCACTATACCAGTTATTCCAGACACTTGGTTTCATTAGCTTCTTGATTTTTTTCTTTTTCTTTTTCTTTCCTTTCTTATTCTCCTTTTGGTTTTTCCTTTGGGTGGGGGTTAAGATGAGATAGTTTTCTCATATAGGGAATAGCAAACTGTATCCTGCATTCTGCTTTTACTTTGTGCAACCTGACTGAATATACAAGAAACTTAATTACAACACAAAGTCCATGGATTTCCTTCCCCTATATATCCAAAATTAGAGTAAAAATATGATAATTAGCATCTATTAATCACTTTTATGAAACAAAAAGTTTTCTGTATAGAAGTTTCATTTTCTTTATCTTCCTATTAGATATATCACACAGTGCAATAGATTTTATCTGCTATCTCTAGGCTAATTAAGCTATCTTCTTCATTGAAGATTTTAGTCCCAAACTCGAAACAGTTGGGTGAAGGCTTTGTCAAAGATCACAATAGTGATAGACAATAAACCCTTTCAATACCCGAAAAGTTCTAAAATATGCAGCATATAAGATGATAATATCTTATCGACATAATCTATCTAAAGGGTCCTCTGTCAACCCAACAATCTGAATTGTTCTCATCATTTCTCAATATATAAAAAAGATGTTTGAATACCTAAATCTTATGAGGACACAACATTACTATTTTTTATTGTTATTGATTTAATTTGGGGGGGGGGGGGGGGGGGGGGGGGGGGGGGGGGGGGGGGGGGGGGGGG
>JAUPMG010000017.1:8221001-8239799 GCA_031762675.1 Pachysandra terminalis | reverse complement strand
AAAACATTAATTTTTTTTTTTTTTATTTTTTTAATTGCCCCCCCCCCCCCCCCCCCCCTAGAAAAATTTTCTGGCTCTGCCCGTGTGTGTGTTTGTGTATGTATATACGAGAAGATTATATGTATACATAAATTAAAAGACTACATCTAACAGACTGTATATTCATAATGCTTACCCATTCTACCAAATTCTCATCTCCCAATGGTTGAGATGCATCGACAGGTTTACGACCAGTAATTAGCTCTAAAAGGACAACTCCAAAAGAGTATACATCAGACTTTTCAGTCAACTTGCCACTTGAAGCGTGTTCCGGAGCGATGTATCTGGAAAGCCGACCAACATCACGAATAACATAAATAAAACCCAAACACATACATATATCATGTTAAGTTTTTGTAGATCACTCAATTCATAGAATGTATCTTTCACTTATTAGTTAATGCATAGACATTTTTCCTACCCAAAGGTTCCCATTACGCGTGTGATTATATGGGTGTATGCATCCAGAGCTAGTTTTGCAAGCCCAAAATCTGAAACCTGTTACATGAGAAAATGCAAGCAGTCATAAACTGCCAGCAAAGAGGAATTCAGAAATTGCAATTTGCAGAAATATGGGAAATACCTGAGCTTCAAAGCTGTTATCTAAAAGAATGTTTGATGATTTTATATCCCTGTGAATGATCCGAGGATGGCCTGGCCAAAACATACAAAATTAGTAAAAGGTCTATGCAGACAAAGTAATAAAACAAAAGTGAAATTGGCCTGATTTAAGACGGTAGATCCTAGTAATAAAGACGATTCTACCTAGCAAAGACAGTTCACCATAAAAAAATAGCTTCAAAAAAAGGTAAACCATGTTAAGACATACTTCACAAGAAATAACATCTTGGAGATGCTGGGCACATGAATCACCGTGGTTTGGAAGTGTCGTATCAAGGGCAAGAAGAGTAGGACCATAATCCAATTTCTTTATTTATGGACACTATTTTCTACGTAAATAGGTGCCCAAATGTCTTAATTATGATTTCACTAGAAAGCTTATTTGATTAACTACCCAACATGTCTGACCATACACAATTTGTACAAGAATTGAGCAAGTTATCATCAAAATGCAGACAGGGTACATATCCATGAAGATATTGATAATTGATGTTTCTATTTTTATCATGGAATAAGGAAAAAAGAAGAGCTTATCATAAATCACAGAATTTAGGATTTTTTTATTATTATTATTTTTTTACATGTCGGTTTTATAAAAGTTGCAGGAATTTCTATTTCTGGTTCATGGCGACCAAAGTGTTTCAATTTCATAAATTTTGAAATTTCTAGAGTCTCTATGTGCTAGAAATAGGGATTATAATATTTATGATTAAAAGTTCCCATAGGAAATTAGAAATAGATAAGTCTGCATTATGACTTCTATTTTTACGCTATATATGTGCCCAATGTACTGCAAAATCTCTATTAGAGAGTTTTAGACACATTTTTCATTGCTGTTGTCTGGTGTTTCAAAAATAAGATGTCTCAGGTTTGATTTGTGTGACCAATCTAGAAGCAGAACATTGGGACACTAGGGTCCCCAACTTCTTTTTCATGCATTGTTAGAATGGTCTTGTATATTTTCAATATCTGTCGTACTTGTCTTTTGTCTAGATTTGATCACACTTCGTGACCTATTGTACATCCTTTTAGTCTCTTGCTTTTGACGATTAATGAAAATATTGATAGTTATCAAAAAATTAAAAAAAAAATTAATAAATCTAGAAGTAGAACTTTAGGTAACTCAATTCACTACCCTTTCCCACTTTCTATTCTTGCTTTAAACTTCCTGCTCATTTTTCAGATTTACATCATGCACAAAGACACAGAACATGTTAATCAGTCCTTTATAACTCTTTAAATTTCAATTCTCAACAACTAACACTGTTTCTGCATCAGCTTTCATGTCAGAACCACCAACCTACCTTATGGAAGAGTTTTTATTTGGAGTTGTGTTAGGTATAATTCCTAATACTTTGGCTGGATTATTCGTATAAAGACGCTTATTTTTGCTTTAAAAACACTAAAAGCCCTTCAGAAACAGAACTTCTCCCTAAAATTTGTGTCATATTCTTATGATTTTGACATAAAATTATAACAACAACAAAATGCCTTATCCCAAGTCCCAACTAGTTGGGGTCAGCAACATGAATCCCATTCCTCCATCCCAATCTGTCCAAAACCACATCTTCAGTCAGATTATGAGTATCCAAATCCCTTATGATTGACTCCATCCAGGTTCTTTTTGGTTTTCCTCTCACCCTCTTAGATCCTTCAATGAGTACCCCTTACCAATTCTCATAGCCAAGGTTTAAGGGCTCGGATCCGGGGGACCGGACCGGTGGTACCGTCTGCTTTGGAGCCGGTACAAAAAAATGGATCGGCTGATAAAATTTTAAATTAAAAAAAGTTGGACTGGCGGTACCAGTCATGGACCGGTCCAGATCGATACAGGTCTGAACCGTCCAATTCACAAATTTGTATCGTGGCTTGGGACCAGACCGATCCTTGAAACCTTGTTCATAGCTGCCTCACTAGATCTTCGCTTAACATAAAACATATATCAATTGACATAACTGAATAGTAAAAATATCCATAAAACATATATCAATACACATAACTGAATAGTAAAATATGACCAAACAGATTTGTAGTATGTATGATGTTCATGTTGTTCATGTGCATCAGGATTTCAAGGCTAAGGGTAAGTGCATAAAAGGTGAAATATATAGATCAAGCAACATCCAGAAACAAAGGGAGGATAATTACAGTCTTCATGAAGATAAGCTATTCCATGAGCAGCACCAGCAGCAACCTTAACCCGAATTGCCCAATCCATAACTGGCCTACCTTCCCCTACAAAAAGCAAAGAGCAACCAGAGATTTAGGTTAATCGCCTTAAAAATTGATTTTGCTTGACCAAGAAGTAAATTTTACCATGAAGATGGTAATACAGGGAATTGTTCGGGACATAATCATACACGAGCAACCTTTGATGCTCATATATGCAGTAACCCACTAATGAAACTAAATGGCGATGGTGTACGCGACTAATGATCTCAACTTCAGCTCTGAACTCATGCTCCCCCTGTGCACCGCCAATTTTTAACTGTTTTACAGCTACCTCCTTTCCATCTGCTAGACATCCTTTGTACACAGAGCCAAATCCACCTCCACACAAACGATTCTGTGCTGAAAATCCATTTGTGGCCTTTTCTAGTTCTTCGTATGTGAACCACGACCTTGAATTGCCTAACCCACCTGGCTTTGATGGAAAATGTATGAAATCACGGCCGGAACCACTTCCTACAAGGGGAGCAAAAGAATATGCTTTCATGTAGGATGAATCTGAAAAGAATATGTAGCATGGTTAACTTCATTTCAATGGCCATCAAATTCATATACAAATAAATATACATACATACATACATACATACAAATATAAATGTAAATATATGTTTGTGTGTGCGTGTGCGTGTGTGAATGGTTTCATACTTTAATACTTACTTGAAAACATGGATGACCAACATTTTGTCTACAATATGTCACATAGTTCGATAAGCATCAGAGTATTCATGTAGTCTTTAGTCAGAAAGCATTCAAAATGTATTATTACCCAAAGCATATGATACTGAGTAGATACTTGTTTTGATACAAATATTCCAATCCTTAAACAACGAGCATCAGCAAGTTCAGAATTGTCCTATTCTAGTTCTAATTTCAAAAGGAGGCAAGTCCTACTATAATAAGTAAATATTAATAATAGTGATCTCAAACCAAGATTTGAAGTATCAATAGCCCATAAATGAATATCATGCTAATAGCTGAACAGTGTTGAAACCATCACCTGACGTTTGGGACGAGTTGAGTGGGGAAGGCATAACATAGCCACCATTGCGTCCATACACCTTTTTCTTTTTCTTTTGTTTCCTTGTAAACCACACGGCCATGCCAATGAGACTAAGAATTACAACGCCAACAGCAATACCAATCGCCACTGCACCTCCGGTCTTAATCCCCCCACCATCTGCGGACTTGGCATTGGTTGGTACATTTGGACTAGAATTTGCTGACCTTGACGTTGGGTCCGCTAAAGGGGGAGGAAAGACTGGAATTGGAAGATGGGGTTTTCCACCAGTTGACGAATTACTTGGAGGAGAAGGGGGAGAAGGAGAAGAGGGGGGTGAAGCTGTTGGTGGCGCAGGCCGTGGTTGATCTCTTGGTGGTGGTGACGATGATCGCGGAGGGGGATTCAAGGAGGGTGCAGTAGCTGGTTGAGAACCAGGAGTAGGAGCTGTAAGCCTAGGAAGTGGAGGAGAACTTTCGGGTGGCTTTGCAGACGGTAGTGGCGGATGATTGGAGGGAAATGGAGGTGGTACATTGTCAGGAGGAGGTGGAGGTGAACTTTTGGGTGGCTTTGCCGGCGGTGGCGGCAGAGGACTGGAGGAAAATGGAGGTGGTACATTGTCAGGAGGAGGTGAAGGCGAACTTTTGGGTGGCTTTGCCGATGGTGGCGGTGGAGGATTGGAGGGAAATGGAGGTGTTACATTGTCAGGAGGAAGTGGAGAAGGTGAAACTGCTTGAGAAGGAGGAGATGCTTCAGGTGGCAAAGGAGAACTTGGGGGAGGGGAACCTCTAGTGGGTGGTGGTGGAAGAGAAGTACTAGACCGAGGTGGTGGTGAGGATACTATTGGAGGGGGTGGTGTAGCAACACCTGGAGGAGGGGCACGAGGAGGAGGAGAAAGTGGTGGTGCTGGAGGAGGGAGAGGAGTGGGTCGTGGTGGGGGTGATAGTTGGACCGGAGGAGGAGCAGCAGGAATTGTTGGAGGGGATTGAGGTGGTGGAGATGAAGGAGTAGAAGGGGTATTCGGCACCGGTGGGGACCGAGGTGGTGGAGATGGAGTGGAGGGGGTTGCAGGGGCTGGTGGACCAGAAGTCCTATTAGACCGAGCACTAGGAGGTGGTGCAGCCCTTGAAGGATCTTTGAGGGAAGGGGAGGAAGGTGGTGGTGGTGGACTAGTAATCAAAGCCCGTGGAACTGCAGAGGGAGAAGAATTTGGAGGAGGGGGTGCCATGCTTACCAAAAAAAGAGGCAAATCTACCAATCTCTCTCACTAAAAGAAGGAAAAAGAATCAGCAATAATTCACTTCTCTTAACAAAATCTCAATCTCCAATCTCTCATGAACAAGTTCCCCATTCACCAAAATTCACAAACACCAATCCTCCAAAGGTGTACAGAGTTTGACTGAGCAAAATCCAATTTTACCAAGATCAAGCAAAATCCATTTCACAAAACCATTTGATGAGCAAAACCCAGATCACTTAAACCTTTTACCTGAAACCTTAAAACAGTGAACTGAAACAATTGTAACTCAGATTCATGGAAAATCTCAAAGTCCACAAACCTTCCAAGACAAAATGCAGCATACCCAGATCATCAAAATGCGAGCTGATCAGAACCCAAATGCTCAAATCTTAGAATCTTACTCGTCTTTCGAAATCTTCATTACTTCAAAGTTTCTGGAAATTGTTTTAGACGCTGGAACGTTTGGATTCCAGCCGATTTCCCAAGTTGCTACTTCTCCGCTCGAAACAAAAGTTGAAACTCAAAGTAATAACGCGGAAGAGAGAGTCTCAAATCCAAAGCACCGTGAAAGCGACTTCACAATTTTCTTTTCGGATTTAAAGAGAGAAAAAAAACCATTAAAACATCACATCATCGTGATCGTAGATAGAGTTGTTTTGGCAGGTTCTGCTTACCTTTAAATCAAACACTAAAAGTAGAAGTCAGACAAAACAAATCCAAGCAATACAGTTTCTCTGTTCCTAATTCTCAGCTCAAAATACCAATTTTTAGTTTCTATGAGCTCTCATTCACAGCTTCCTTCATCAGCTGCTTTGTTTGTTTCAAATTTCGATCACTACTACTGTTTTGTCTAATAATAAACAAATCGATGATTACTGTAATTCTCTCTGCGTTTTGGATTTCCTTGTTTGGAGCGGCGAGTTTGACTGATTTAATGGGATACTTCAGTTCTCATCAAAGTTTATTGTAATTTAGTCATCGTTGTATACGATGTCAAGCTCTCTCTGCGTGTTTACGTGTGTGAAAGAGAGATGTAATCGGATCTTTGTTGCAAATCTCTCGAAGTTTGTTGAGCGGGAAAGGTTTAAATAGTAATAAATTAGCCAGGTGGCAAATATATTGACCGTTATGACTGTCATTTAAAGGAAACTAATTTTATGCCCGGACAGGAAAAATAATTTTCGGTTGAATTACATTCACACCCCCTTAAGTTTTGCATAATGACAAAAATTATCCCTCGAGCCTTGGGCATCACAAACACCTCCTTTATAATTTGAAAGTATGTTACAATAAACTTTTTCTGTTAGTAACCTTTAATAAAGTAACGGAATATTTGCTTTTTGTTTATTGTAACATATTTTAAGGATGAAAATACCTTTATATACCTTATTTAATGGTCATGAGAACAAAATAGGTGCTTATATGTAAGAAGAAAGAAACATAATATTAAAAATTGTGAAAACCTCCACTATCTCTTATAATTATAGGATAAATAAGTAATTTAACGTCAAATCCTTTTAAGACACTAAAAATAAGGGCAATTTACACATACCTCCCTTGAGGTATGCACAAATTGCAAAGACCTCCCTTCACCTTTTGGAAACCATAATCACCTCCCTTCCTGTTTGACGAGAGGTCATACTTTCCTCCTTTCTGTTAAATATCCATCCAAAGGTTAGATGGAAATTATTGAAATCAACAATTATACCCTAAAAACTAACCTTGATTATCACTTATACCTTTGTTTTAATTTTTATTTGACGTAGAGTAAAAGCATAAAACATAATAACTTGGAGGGTATTTTTTGTCAAATATTTTTTTATTTATTTTTAATTGCTCACGTAAGGCAATTAAAAGAATGAATGGTCCGTTTCACTGATTTAAAATCGAAGATATTTAAGTCATAAATATAAAAGGTTAAATCTCTCAACAGATGTTTTGTAATAGAGGGAAATTGTGGTTTCTAAAAAGAGAGGTCTTCAAAGTTTGTGCATACCTCAAGGGAGGTTTGTGTAAATTACCTAAATATAAACATTGATAGAGGGGTATTAAAGTCAAATGGTCAGTTTCTATTACAGATCGTTAAACTCTTCTAGCTTGACCCAATAAATGTATTGGTTGTAATGGCCAAGGTTTGAGAAATACTTGTTGCCATTATACCAAACCTACGGAGGTATCAATATAATTTACCTATAATTTTGTGCCCAGACAGGATATTTGTTACGGAGACCATTTTTTATAGGACATGTCAATGACATGTATGCAAGACGGGTGAGACCCAAACCTACAAAACAGAAATGTCCTGATTTGAATTGTAACGGGTACATAACAAATACCAAAACTATTTTCCGTTCAGTGATGAATGTTGTTTTCTGTTAGTTGGATCAGTTTTAGCCATATTTTCGTGATTTTTTTCTTTAGAGCTTTGATGGTAAATCTTTACCGTCAAAAAGTGGTGCATGCTACAAAGAGCATGTGCCGCAGAGGATCCATTCTCCTATTCCTGTTGTAGCAGTAAAGTCTCGATAATGTTGGTCCAGAGACCTTTGATCCCACCAATAAACAATAAACAAAAGCTACATAAGCCTGACATGACTAACACATCTGCAAATATCACTTGAAAATCAAAATTACGTGAGGCTTGTCTGACAAGGTTTAAAAGTTGATCGAGGACCGGCAATATTGTTTGGTCTGGAACCTATACGAAAAAAAATGGACCAGGTATTAAAATTTCAAATTTAGAAAATTTGGACCAACAAGACCGATAGTATTGAACGTGTCCAAATTGATGCCGATTTGGACCTTCCACTTTACATATTTGAAAAAAGAAAAAGAAAAAAGCAACGGACTGATTGTACCAACCCGAACCAAAACCTCACAATACAATTATTGGTATCGTGACCTGGAACCAAACCGTTGTAGCATGGTCCCGATACGGGCCGACTCACACAAATCGAACCAATCTTTTAAACCTTGTCGTCTAATATGAGGCTCATGTGACTTTTGTCTAAGATGATTTGAATCCAATATTTTATCACAAAGAAAAAGAAAATAAAAATTCTCCTCATGAAGAAGTTGTCCAAGGACCAAGAAGAAATAATAATAATAATAATAATTTTATCAAAAGAGTGGGAAAATGTACTTTATTAATAAATATCTTTTTCTCAGTATAATTTAAGAATATTCTTTTTTTTTTCTTTTTTTTTTTTTGTCTTAACTACGTGGTGTCCCCACACCCAAATAGGTGTGGGACTAATCCACGTTTGAGGTGGGAGCAATTACGATAAATTCTTAACCACGAGTGCTTCTAGTGGGATTCAAACTCTAGACTTACCTCCGGAGACACCCACTAGAGCCCAACTTGTTACCAACTGAACTACACATCGGTGTTTCTAAGAATATATTTTTAATACATTAGTTTGATTTATAGAATCCCTTACTTACCGGTACGTGTGGCTACTTAGAAGAATTTATTATGTGGTTTTGCAAGTACTGGTGAAGAAAAAGAAATTAACAAGAAAGATCCACCCAAAAAACAAAAAAACAATGAAAAAGAAAAATTGAAAACCACAAGCATAGTGTTAAGTATCGACCGATACAATTCGGGATCGGTCTAAAATTGAGTAAGATCGTTTATGATTTTTTAAAAAATAAAAATAAATATTAGACCATGTTTGGATTAGACTCGCTCTGAAACCAAGTACGATCATTTAGGATTTTTTTTTTTAAATAAAAATAAATAAACCATGTTTAGATTAGCCGATCTCAAGTTGGATCGAGGATCTGAGGACCACAACGATCCTCAATCCGATACCGAGTTTAAACAATATGATTACAACTATACAGCATTTGATTGTTGTGAAGGCTGCATTTGCTGGAGTGAAACAATCTATAATTAATTCAAACAGTTTCACCTCTTTAAAAAAAAATCTCTTTCAAAAATTTTTATAATAAAATAAAAATAATTAATACTTGGAATTTAAGATTCATCTTCTCCTTCTAAGAACGCGTTTAGCCCAGCTTGTGCTTCTGGATAAATGAACCAATGATAACATTTATCCACAGCAGCAATAAGTTGCTTACTTAAACAAAATAACATTTCGGCTGCTTTCGGCCTGACTTCTATAAGTACTTATTGTAGCTTATAGCTCATATAAACACTTTTTAAAATTAAATGTGTTTGATAGTGCTTATGGGTAAATGCTTACCAATTAGCACTAGAAGAAGGCAACCCATAAGGAGAAGCTACGAAGAGCAACTTCTCCCAAGCTCTTATGTATTAAGCTATTTCATAACTTTAACAGTATTTTTAAAATACTATTTTATCTGTAAACTTTGATAAACACTTAAATAAACGATATTTTTAAACTTTAATAACATTTTTATAATACCTATTTTGCCCTTAGACTTTCGTAAGCACTTAAATAAATGTATTTACCAAACGCTATTTTTTTAAAATAAGTAATTTATTGTTGCTGTGAATATATTGCTCCATGATATTATCCAATGAGTGCTTATCCACACGCACAAGCCTGGCCAAACGCAGCCTACATTCATTTTAAGTGCTTATAAAAGTTTAAAAGTAAAATAGATATTAAGAAAATATCATTAAAAGTAAAATAGATATTAAGAAAATATCACCAAGGGTTAGATAGGTCCTCGTTGGTGACCTAATAATCACTGACCCTATAACAATAACAAAACCAATTGTCTTATGTTGTTGTAGTTCACAGAGAGATTCAGGAGTCAAATGTGTAGAGCGGTTTCTTTTATCTTTTTCTTTTTTTATTTATTTTTTATTTTTATAGATGTGTTTGTTTCACCGGAAATTGAAATTGGAGGAAAAAAAATATTTTTTAAGAAATTTAGATTTTCCTCATGTCCGCTTCAAAGGAAAATTTCAAATTCTGAAAAATATTTTACTAATATCCAAAAAGAAAAACTACTCCCGCTATTTTTTTGGCAAAAAATATTTTCTGAAAAAAAAGGAAAAAAAGGTGGTGGTCTATTCGTTCGCCACCACCACCCGAAAAAAAAAGGAAAAAAGGGTGGTGGTCTATTCGTTCGCCACCACCACCCGAAAAAAAAAGGAAAAAAGGGTGGTGGTCTATTCGTTCTCCACCACCACCACCACCATTCATCTATAATATCCCTTTTAAAAAATTCTTGGAAAGTTTTCAAATAGCGTCCAAACGGTAAAAAATTAGAAAAAGGAAACTTTTCTTCCGGAATATATTTTCTTTTGAAAATTATTTTTTGGTGAAACAAACAGAACCAAGGGATTTTTAATTTTTTTTTGACAAGTAATATCTCAAATATAAAAGTATAAATACTTTTTTTGGTATAACAAAAAATGCAAGAAATGGGTTTAGGCTTCTTCATAAATAAAATGTTAATTTTGTAGTGAAGGGCAATTTTGCCCTATTATATCCTTTTCCTAAGGGATCGACCAGAGCTTTGCCGCTACTTTTGACAGATTCGACCCTTCAAAACCAAAGGGAGTCAGAATCTTGGATGCGTAAAAGGTTGCATAATATTAAACCCTTCTATATTCGAGGGAAAAACAGAGAATAAGGATGGGATCAGGTAAGATAGGGTGGTTGGCCCAAGTCAGGTAAGAGAAAGCCGAACAGGTTATAAAAGCAGAGGATCACTGAATGCTGTTGCCTAACCTCGAATTTCTTCGCGAAGTTATCTCAGCTGCCCAGCTTTTCCCTATTTCAGTCTGAAACTTTCCTGCAATCAGAGAAAGTTCACAAAATATGACCAATGTGATAGGCAGGGTTAGGAAGACGACAAGTTAGGCACTCAGGCTGCATTTGGCCCGGCTTCTATAAGTACTTATTGCAGCTTATAGCTTTATAAGCACTTTTTAAAATTAAGTATGTATTTGGTAGCGCTTATGGATAAGTGCTTACTCATAAGGACTAGATAAAGGCTACCCAAAAGGAGAGGCTGTTGAGAGCAGCTTCTCCCAAGCTCTTATGCGTGAGGCTATTTCACAACTTTAGTAATATTTTTAAAATACCTATTTTACTCCTAAAATTCATAAGCACTTAAATAAATGTTATTTCTAAACTTTAATAATATGTTATAATACCTATTTTACCCCTAAACTTTCATAAGCACTTAAATAAATGTATTTACCAAATGCTATTTTCTTCAAATAAGCAGTTTATTATTGCTGTGGATAAGTGCTCCCATTGAGCAACTTATCCAATGAGTGTTTATCCATAAGCACAAGCCGGGCCAAACGCAACATTAGTATACTTAAAGACCGGAAAAGTTGTCGATTTACCTGCAGTGGAAAGAAAAAACTCATCCAAGACCTTCCCATGCTCTGTCACAATAACAAATGGAAATATAATTCAGATATGAGGAAATCAGACAATCAACAGTTTTGTTGAAGACTGAATCACTCGTCAAAACTTGTATCACTACCTACTTACAACTGCTATACATTCTAGTGAGAAGGATAACTGGATAGTTACAATGTCAATCCTACTACCCGAACCATTCAGCAGTAGTTAAAAAGTAAAGAATACTATATATATATTATTGAAATTGAAATTATCAAAAATAAATAAAAATAGCAAGCAATTTATAAACAAATATGAAAATCTAAGGTGAGATTTTTGGTAATTAGGCTTTCCCCTGTTTTTAGAATTCCCAACTATATTCGAAATTAATCAGTTGATTCATTTTTCACAACTTTCATGACTAAAGGCTAATATCTACAAAAGTAGTGGTAAGGAGGAAGAAAAGACAAGAGTTGCATAGCTCCCAAAGATGCTGGATCTCAATTCACCGCTGACTTTCATGACTAAAGGCTAATATCTACAAAAGTAGTGGTAAGGAGGAAGAAAGGAAAAGAGTTGCATAACTCCCAAAGAAGTTGGATCTCAATTCACCGACCAGCGGCTGGAATCAAGGTTTTAAATTTCGATTTCGCCTGTAATTTCACCAGGGGGCTGGTGAAATTTCTCCCAAATTTCGACGAAATTTGGATATTAGCGACATTTCAACGGCATGCCGACGAAATTTAAAACCATGGTTGGAATACGGTTACCCTTTTTTCATCTTTTTTTTTTTTTGTTCTGTAGTGGGCCCATAATACGCGATCACTTGAACCAGCTGAAAAAAAAAAGAAAATTGATCAACTGGGATCACTTTTATTGAGTTTCTAGGAGGAAGGGGCTCTATGACAGTAAGCATAGATTCTTCATTCAATTGCTTCTGTGCTTTGCATCAGGTCTTGCATTTTTTCCAAAATGCCAAACTAAGGACAAAGTTGATCTAAGTCGTTGGAATTTGGAAATGCACTTCAACTCAAAGCTCGACGAAGTGTACTTAATTTGACTGCAATGGAGTGTTAAAAATCATGTGCACATATTTGCGCGAATAAATGTATGCACATATTTGCGAATAATTAACACCCTAGACGAGAAAAGTAAATATGGTTGGAATGCACAATAAAGTAGCATAAGTACTGCAAAGAACCTTAGTCCTATAAACAATCTTCAATGATAAATATTTCTACTTCTGTGCATGAAATGAGGGCACATCAATGTCAATATACACTGAAAGAAACATACAAACTCTATTGTATTTTTTGAGTAAATCCAGTTTCACAGATCTAAAAGTTCAATGTGACGAGTTGAATCATAAAGAACAATTGGATGAGAAAAAAATAAAACACTCACCCATTTCATACTCCAATGCCTGCAAAATCATTTCAACCTGGATAAAAAATAGAAACTAGTTACAGAGCTTTAAAGAAATAATTCTTAACGAGAATCACCACAGGTTCAGTAGAAGGACTAAAACAGACAAGTAGTGTAGATTAAACTAACAAGCACACTGGTAGATCTCGACAGCATGTTGAATTATGAAATGCTTAATCGAAGGCCAAGAAGTCATGTCATAAAAGTACGGTGCACATTTACAGAACACTAGTAGTAGATGAAATTATCAAGTTGATCTAATGAAAAAGTCCTCGCATTGTGTGCAGCAGGAGCCATTGCAGAAAGATGTTGGATGTCACATGGGTTACAGCAACCATATACATCATATAGCAATCGCCAATTTAGTTTCAAAGAAGAAATGTGCCAAAAATGGTGGAGTGTGATTGATATTTTTTTTTTGAAAAGTAAAGTTGTGATATTATATTGCTAAGGTAATAAAAGATTACACGACACGTATTCTATGTACAAGTATAGGTATCCAACAAGATGCCTAACACCCTCCTCAATCTTTGTTAGCATCTCCTCTATAGCTCCCTCCACCTATCTACAAAATCTCCAAAATCAACTTTGTAAAATTCTGGTAGCACCTTTGCCCAATGAAAAAGAAGTGCAACAGCTCACTTTATAATCTCACCAATCTGAACCCCCTTACCCTCAAACAGTCTATAGTTTCTCTCCTTCCATATTGACCAGCAAACAACATGAGGGCATAGGTTCCATAAGATGTCCCGTCTAGTCATGCTCCTCCTCCACCTCCACCTCCACGCTAAGGGTAAGTTCTTCAAATCCTCCGGCTGCGCCCACATCACATCAAGACCACTTAAGAAGAGATATTCATCACTTAACAACATGTGTGATTGATATTCATCACCTCCAAAGCCTCGACACTGAATCTCCTCGAAACCCAACATATAATTCCATGCAATTAAACGTAACGTCAGACCAAAACGTGATCCAGATATTGGATTAAATGTTAACCAAATAAAGTTCAAATCAAACAGGTTTCTCTTCCGGCTATAAATAACATGTAAGTAATGTTTTAAAACGCTAAGGCATGAAGCGATGCGTTTCACTTGTCCAAAGCGTGCGGCGTAAGCCCCAAGAGTACTCCTTATTGTAAATACATAAATAATAAAATATAAATTATTCATAAATAAATATGACATAAATTAAATAACAATTGATATTCATGTCATGATAAGTGACTAAAATTAACAGTTAAAATAGAGTTGGTAGTACTTTTTACTTAACAAGGTTGGCTAGTATCAATTTGTAGAGTTAAAACCTAGGTTTTCCTTGAAAAAAATGAGTATTAAATTAATCTTCTTACAACTGAGAGGATTTATTAGGCTAGCTACTGAGGCTTACGCCTTATGTCTTGAGGCGCACGCTTTTTTTACGCCTCAAGACACAAGGCTCACACCTCATGAGCAAGTTGTGCCTCAAACTCCTTTGAAAACACTGCATGTAACTCATGAATTTTGAATATCTTGAAGTGTGCAAGGTAATACGAGAAGACCTCTCTGTGGTCATGATAATTGGGTAAATGGTCATGACTATAACCAAGCTAATGGCATCCATAAATATGATTATTTGAAATGGGCTAATGACTTTAAAATTCTGACTAGTTTGCTAATGATGATACATCAAGCATATTCTCATACATTTTGATAAAAATTTTATCTAGGAAAATTAATCACCAGATATTGATTGTGTTTGCAATAAAACTCAAAAAAGGGGCTCAGACATGTTCAAAAACACAATGGACTTGCTCTTATTCTGTCATACTTTTCTTATTCAGGATTGTATCATCTTATGACTAAAGATAAAGGTAGTTTATTGTATATTTTGTATCAATTTGAGCTAGAACTTCAAACATGTATGACAGCGTATATATCTTGTCATTCATTTCACATTTTACAATAAAAATTGTTATTTCTCTTCATATAATGAAGTCTTAAGTTTTGGTAATGCATATTTATCATCTAAAGATTTATAAAAGAATGCCAACTTTACCTTATGATTTCGTGAAGAGGTATAAGTATTACAAGACTTCCTTAGATTTTCATGAACTTCCATGAATTAGTCCAATTCTATTGACACTGAAGTCTATACTGTAGTCAAAGTTTTAGACCATGCAAGGATTTTCTAAAGAGAATTCCTTTAATTTTGTAATCGTAATAAAAATATGGAAAAGATATTAAATATAATAGTACCTAATTTATATTAGGCAATCAAATCCGACTTATTACACAAGTGGAACCCATCTATAGACCTATTGCAGAAAAAAACAGCTTCTTAGATGATCTAACCATCAATATGGAACTCTATGTGAAAACTATTGCTATCCTAGCTTGTTTGTTCAAGTACGATGTTTTCCAAACATGTTAAAATCACTGAGCATGATGCTGTGGCACGATATGTGGTCACTAATTCAAGGTTCCAATTGCATTCCTACAAGTGTCCAATCAGGCAGACATTTTGCATGAAGACTCACATGGTAAAAACATCAGTGAAGTTATCTTTGTGGACCCAAACAAGCACCACATGTTGTGATATTAGAGTTTGAATAGGGAAGGTTGCCTATGTGCTATGCATTGGGAACTCATCCTATATACATGTGTATGTATGTATACATGTATGGTTTACATATATGGATATTAAACTCCCAGATTCAAATGAATGCAAAAACCACATACTTTGTCAAAATCTTTCACAAGAGAAGCCTCGATAGAAGAATTATTCTCATACTCTGTCCAAAGTTCTTTTATCTCCTCCGCTGTAAAAGAGAAATATTTAGTCACGGTATCAGTGCCATAAATACAAACATGCAAATTCAAGACATAATTATCAATGCGCACCCCTTATTCCTCCGCCAAGAACTTTACACATTTCATTTAAAGCAGCTTGCTCAAGCCTACTCTTTTCTTCTTTAGGCACACCATCAGAGGGTGTGATATCTCCAACAATAGCTATCAAAGTGAAAAATGCATCTCAAAGTCAGGCCATCAAAACTTAGAAATGCAGGCATGCTAATTTGTCAGTGAAATTGAAAAGGTGAAACTCATAAGCTGATAGACTACAAGTTTGGAATACCTTCTGCAATATCATGCACAATTGCTATCTTAATACACCTGTTTTAACCAAAAAAAGAAGAAAAAAAATATTACAATGCCTGAAGAGGAAAGAAACAAAAAACAAAGACAGAATAGTAGTACATAGAAATATAAATGGCTATATGAATCATTAGGCATGAAAAAAAAAATATTTTGGGAAGATAGATAAGACCTTTGAAAGAAATTAGAGAAAAGCAAAGGTTCCTTAGTCATCGTTTATGTGGGAGATTTAAGTGGCATGAATTCATGGTCAGTGTCCCCTAATAGAGCATTTTTATGAACCATATGATACAGTAGTAGTGGCGTTAGTCACTGTAACATAAACTGGATATATGCCAGAGACTTTCAATTGCCTCAAAATTTCCACGAATTCATATCTTTAAAAAGACCAGGTGGTTATCGAGTGAACTATGCAGAAAGCCTCATCACCAACCTTCCAATCTGAATTTCCTACTGAGGAAACTCCACCCCGAAATCATCAAATATCGTAATCTGAAATCATGCCATAGATCACACTTGGAACAAGATGACAGTCTTTGTCGGAGATCCAGAGTATATTATGCCTGCTATACCAAAACAGCCTTCTTAAAAGAAATTTAGGAGCATCAGAAAGTTGGAAGGTCAACAATTTAGCAAATTGGAAACATTTGGAGCTTCTAATATTTTGATAATAGAGCTGATGTTTGAGTCTTATTGAGTTACTGAATTAGGATTTTAAAAGTTGTAACAGGGTACGAGGTCCATATGTTTCTATCTCATGCCTATTGTCAATGTCCTGTTTAGTTCCATAAAAGCACATGTTAGTTCACCATTGTAGGGATGTTATTAAGCTAATTTGAGTTAATGCAATGGAAAAAAAATTGATTCTTCATAGAAATACGCCCAACCTAGGTGGAAGGTGCTTCACATTTTGGCTGTTAAGTTTCAACTACAATGTTGTCTCTATTTGTTTACTAAGGTAGTGTAGTGGCTGACAATTTCTCACAAACTTGAAAGTTTGAATAAACAGCCTTCTAAGTAGCTTTCATACTAGATGATATCTCCCTCATCATAAGAGCAACTATTACAGATCGCGCCTCTCTTAAAAATATTTTACAGCGATACTGTGATTTTTTGAAACAGGTTATGAACCACTTGAAATCTTCAATCTTCAGTCCTTGCGTGGCTCGCAACACGATTATTGGCACGCATGATCCATATTACCACCAGACACTGATCAAGTAACATATCTCAGAGTTCCCCTATATAGGAGGTGGCCTGAAATGCAGCTCTTCTCCAAGATCCTTCAAAGATTCAAACTAGGCTTGTGCACTAAACTAATGCACTTGATCCTCATTGCTACAACCCTACACCTCATGTCCACCATACGTCCATAGCCCTTCCCACTTTTTTTTTTCGGTAACGTTGAACCCCCGACTCCATTTAGTGGGGGCAGGGTAAACCCCAGATACATGACCCCACTCAAAAGGACCATTTATCAGGTAAGCCCGGGGACTCGTACCAGGGACCTCCAGTTCCTGAGCCCTTCCCACTTTTGTGATCCATAAGCTCGACTTCCTCAACCGCAACTTCATCTGGAATCATGACGAGGAAAATCAAAAAGTGCACGCAATAAGTTGGGAGTTTATTTTAGACCCACAGAAAAGGGTGTCCAAATATCAGAAACCCTAAACTGATGAGTATTGCCTTATTAGTGAAAAAACGTTGGAAATTGCACAAAAAAGGAAAATACCTTACGGGTTCTAGTGATTAAGCAAAAAGTGAATTAGAGAGGCCCTCTGTTGTCAGTCAACCATCAGCAATCAGATTCCAATATTTCGGAAGGCATCAGCAGTGAGCAATACTGATACTGATACTGATACATATACTGACTACTGCGGCTTTAAACCATGATACTAGAGCATTCTCTATCACATGTTAATGAATATTATTCTCATAACAACAGCTTTTTATATTATAAATTTTATTCCCTAAAGAGGCAGCATGTCTGGTGAAACACTCCAGCTTAAAAATCTGAAGAGAGTCAGATTTCATAATTGACAGCTTATTTGTATAAGCCCATTTGTTCACATGTGCTTCTAGTTGAACCCACCTCACTTACTAAGTTTCATCCTCAAAAAATATTTGCCACTAGCAAAGAGACCTCTCTTAAATCTAACAATTTCTTGTATAGATCTTAAAAATCAGCTGTTGTTGTTGCATGTGACAATATCTATGAATGGGGCTTATGTGATTTTAAATATTATCCACATGACCAACCTGGAGAGGTCCCCCATAAGGTGGATGGCCTGGATTTGTCACATCATTGCTCCTTGTGGCAGAAAAATCCATCAGGCAACCAATCCTGGTGAGACAGGACAGAATACCTTTTACCTTCCCTAAATGTGCACAAGCATGCAAACTTTGTTAGAGCTGTTGTCTTTGCATGGCTATCCTTAAGTGCCAGTGTGCCACAATTAGCTGATAAAAGGAAGTGCACTTCTCTATTTTCTTCAAAGTTGGACAAAACCATCAGACTGTTTCTCAATCCACTTGAGTTTAATAAGTTTAGCTTCATTATTCTTCTTTGGGTTCACAATCTACCTTAGAGAACCCCCACTCACAAAATAGAGAAAAACAAAACAAATGATCTCACTGTTCATTAGTTGATATGCATATAAAAGATATTTAAGACTTGTAATATGTCACTAAATCATAACTTTCATCATTAAATCATACCTTTCTCTGTTCATCCCAGGAAGGTCACCAGCAATCAAACCCATCAATGCCATGCGGTACATGTGATCAGCAATAGATTCAGGACCCTTTATC
>JAUPMG010000017.1:8194221-8208057 GCA_031762675.1 Pachysandra terminalis | reverse complement strand
GTAACCTAATTAGCAAAAAGTAAAAGAAGCCTCACAATTTATGCTTCAATTGGTGAATTATATTAGATTAT
The DNA here is from genome assembly GCA_031762675.1 of Pachysandra terminalis. Classification (NCBI taxonomy): domain Eukaryota; kingdom Viridiplantae; phylum Streptophyta; class Magnoliopsida; order Buxales; family Buxaceae; genus Pachysandra; species Pachysandra terminalis. Next base: position 8,207,986 of record JAUPMG010000017.1, on the reverse strand, counting down.
ATTCAAAAATTTAAACAAATAGATTTCCTTATTTTTTTGTTGCCTTTGTTGCTACGTTTTATAGATTATCATCATCACATGGCAAGTTCAAGTTCTACTTCTTTAAACCTAAGAGAATATCAGTGTCATCTTGATCTATTATCCATAATTGATTTGATGGATGGATATGAGAAATGGGAGTGGTTTCAAAAAACAAAACTTGGAAATACCTTAGGTCTTTCAAAGATCAAGCTCAATTTGGGTTTGATTAATTTTGCAACTAAGTGTTGGAATCCAAGGGATGTAGTGTTTAAATTTCATAATTTTGAGATGTGCATTATTCTTGAGGAAATAGGAAGGTTGTTAAATTTGTCGTTGGATGGTGATATCATATATCCAAATATAAAGTCAGGATATAATAGTGAATTTTCAAAAGTACTTTCAGTAAAAAAAGATCGTTTGGAAAGGGAAGTTGGTGGGGACTGTCAAAGGTGTTCGTTGAAGTTATCTTTGGAGATTTACCATGAAAGGAAGTAAAGGATGAGAGCAAATGTAATGCACTAACACTTGTCGTGCTCGGTCATATCATATTGCCAATAGATAGAGAATACGCGCATGGTTTTCTTTGTAAAATAATGATGGATTTAAGAGGTGACTCCCCTGATAAAAGAACGATTGTGCCTATGATTTTGGCTGCCATATTAGCTGGTCTATCAGAGCGTTCACTCAAAAATCAAGTGGATTCCATTGAATGTATGGCTCTCTTGCAAGTAAGTTTTGAATGACAATTGTGTTGGATTATTTATTTTAAATTATTTGGTTTGTACAATCAATAATTTTATTATTTTCTTATTAGGTGTGGCTTTTAGAGCATATCCCTTTTCTCAGTATGCTTTAAGAACGAGATTTTATAAATTCACAAAATCTATTATTAGATCATATCTTAAAACGACCCCGAGCAGTTTTTTCAAGCGTTGAGGAGAATTTAAATTATTTAATGAATATAGATGATAAGGATATTGTGTGGAAGTGTAAGTGGTACTTCAAACTCGAGTCATTACGTCACCATCACCTTATTATGATCGGGGGATAGTATATTTTACTAGCTGGTTCATGTTCTGTTACACCTTATATACCCTTACGAGTGCTTCGTCAATTTGGATATTCTCAAAGCATAAACCCTCCTAGTATTAGTAATTTGAATCCATATAAATTGTCCAAGAAGATGAGTGAAGTGTACATGTAATTTTTTTTTTATCTTTTTTATTGTATTGCATTTATATTTTTATCAAAATATTAGTTGTGAAAATATTATGGTTAAGAAGATTTCTTTTTTATTAACTTATTGTATCATAATTTTTGTTCTTATCAGAAAGAATATGACATGAAAGAAGATGTATGTGGTTTTTGAAGGTAGGAATCCAAGGATCTATGATACATGAGAAGAATGTAGTGAACAGGTACTTTTTTATGAGGGTGCGGTTCACCGTTTTTTTCGGACACGAAGTGAAGCTGAACATTACTTCTTTGAATACGTACACCGTGATACTATTCATGCAAAGATAGAAGATGATGAACGCAAACTCCGACCCCTGAAAGCCTAGCCTAGGACTTATCCGACCCCGACCCCTAGAGTAAACTTTGACAGAATTGCGTTCAGTCAGTACAGTAACTAAAGGAAACTTGTTATATTCCAAAAATTGCAATATTTTGTCCTTTCCGAAGGAGTCTTCTGTAGAATCAAACAATCAAGAATTGTTAGAAATCCTAAACAATCACCAAGAAAAACAATATACAAATCACTCTACGATTGCAATAGAAAACATTATCCCCACATAGCTCTTTCAAGCGGATAATAAAACCAACAGAAGAAAGAAACTTCATTCTCTTATAACTGTTGAAAGATGAGATACATAATGTTTAAATTCAGTGACTGGTTTTCCCAGTTGGAAAAAAAGAATGCTAGCTAGACTTATATGAGATCACAAACTCACCAAATCTAGCATATCTCTCGGGCTCACTTTTTACAGGACCAAGAAAAGGCATATTATATTTCACATCTGGGAAAAGAATTTGGGCAACCTCACTGTAGCTAGATTCAGCAAATTGAATTTCATTGTCTGCAGTAGCCGCTTTAACAAATTCTTCACAGTCAGGTCCCTGCAAAAAAAAATTTGTGTAAACAACATCTACAACAGTAAAATTGAGGCAGAAGCACATATCATTTATTGGATAACGAGTACATTCCTTTTGCAACAATAATTCTTTGAATCAGTTGTAATATTTAGTCAGACAAAGCTAAACCAATACTAGGTGAAAAATGAAAGATACATTCTCTAGCTACATTCATACTCTTTCCATCAAGAATGCCAAAATAAGGAGATTAGATTTTATCTCAAGAAGTCCTCAAGAATAGATGATATCAAGAAAATGGCAGGTACAAAATCCTGCCCTTATAATGGTGACAAGCATAAGCATAAATGTCTTGTCTTGTATAAACAATAGGAGGAGAAGGTGGCAATTTTAACATTAAAGCTGTTCTGATCCTGGAGGAGAACACTTCTTACACCTCCCAGGTGTTCAGAAATTTCATAAAATTTCACTTTGCTTTCTCTAATCCTTCCATCCTTCACCAAGACACTGGTAGTAGTCCATTGCTATTGCATCTAATATGAACAATGTCTATTCTCCTAATCCATACAAATATTTTTTCTAGATTTGTTGCATACTCTAATAATCTATCTTCAAAGTATTATATTTTTATCCAAAATAGAAATGTAATAAGAACACTTCATTTTCCAAAGGAAATTATGTTTGTCGAATGCCCAAATGAGACATGGTTGCCAAACACATCTTACTTCATTGCCTAACTAACCAAAAACAACTTAATTTACTTTCTCAAAAGATACAAAATCACATACCTCAAATTCCTCAAACAGACCAATAACAAACACCTGGTGCTTCTTAAGAAACTCTTCCGCTTCAGTTACCGAGTTTATTCTGATAACAGGCACTCCAGTTTTCTTTCTTGCCCAGATCACTCTCTTCCCTGGTTAACAATTTCCCCCACAAAAACCCATCAAGCTGCTGCCCCAATTACACAAGGAAGAGAGGAAAAAAAAAATATTTTGATAAAGGAAGAAACATACTTACGCAGAAAATCCAACAGTATACGCTAGAGAGCTTGCATTGATTAATTAGAGTTGTAAAAATGAGAGCAAGGCACAAGGGATTTGATGTTGTCTAATGTTCAATATATAAAAAAAATAACTAAAAATTAATCTCTCATTCTCAAAACGGATTTGAAAATGCAAAAAATCATGAGAGAAATACTAGTAAAGAGGGACGAACCAGTCGGATCTGGATTTATGTGTTGCGGGGGTAGCGAGTTCGGAGCTGAAGCTATTCGTTGTTGGAGACTAAAAGAAGAGGAGCCGGTCGGAGCTTGAGAAATTTTGGTCGGAGGCGTAGCGAGAGACGTCAGAATCGTTCCGAGTTGAAGCTATTCGTTGTTGGAGACTGGAAAAGAGGAACCGGTGGGGCCTTTAGAAATTTCGGTTCTTGGCTTGGGAAATTTTGATCGGAGCTGTTGATTTGGTTCTTGGCTTGGGAGAGGTACACAAAAGAATCTTCCCTTGGGTTCTTGTCGAAGAGAGAGTTTTGGGAGGGAAAATGAAAAAAAAAAATTCCCCTAAAACGAAAGTACTGAATCGTGTGTTTTTTTTTTAAATCAGCCGTTAAGGGAAGGAGACTTTTAGTCTCGTTTAAACCACGTGCACGTGATGTGCAAGAGAAAAAGAATCGTCCACGCGTCGGCCATCCTGCGGCATCTCAGACGATGGTCGCATTTTAAGTCGCAGAGGAAATGGACTCGACTTGTCTTGATTGGCATCATGATCCCCATTTTATGAGAAGGAGACGTGATGATTGGATAGTAGTACTTCTCTGGATGTTCACTTCCTAGGGGACCATGTCTCATCTTGAAACACGTCACTTTCTCGTTTCTCTGTGGCAAAAACAAAAGCATTGGCGATTGTTCAAATTCCTGATTTGAATCTCTTCCTAGTTTCTATACCTCCGGGAATATAAAAGAAGAAGGAAAAAAAGATAATCCCAGTTCTTGAGATTCCTTGTTCAATTTGTTCATCTCGCCTGAAAGAGTAAAAATCTTCGAATATGTTCTTCTCGAACGAATGAGAAAGAAAAAAGAAAAAAAAAAAACAGATCTGGTATTTATCCCGTGACTTTTGCTGATCTTTGACCGTTCTTCCTTTTTTAACTCGGTCTTTATTGTTTTTCGTTGGTTTAATAGTTTATTTTGGGGTTGTTGATGTGATTTTATCCGTTTGTTGTTCAATCTGTAGACTTTCACATATGTGCTGTAGATTCGATGATTTGATCAGAAGCTTAATCGAGAAAAAAGAGAAGAAAGAAATCTCGATTTTCGTTTTTTTTGTTATATTGAGTGATTTTCGCTTGTTTTTGGTCTGGATTTTTCTTTCCGGTGAGATTGATCCCAAAAGCGATTCTTAAAACTTCATCTTTCGATTATTTTACGACAAAAGCTCCTTTTGTGATGTCTTTTTTGTTAATATGTTTTTGTTTTTTTCGGAAAAGTTTCTGTTGAATGCTATGTGTTCGTCGATCGAACTCGTGCTGTCTCTGGACGCAGCGGTTTATCGATCTCTTCCTGGACTACTCGTTTGAACGAATTTGATTTCCATCTGACGTGAAAGAACAATGCAGGAATCGATCGATAAACCTCTGCATCCAGCGCTCACCCTCTCTCTCTCTCTCTCTCTGTCTCTCTCTCTCTCTCTTTCAGATGTTTGTTCTTGCTGGCCAGTTACCACTACTGCAGGAGATCGAAGAATCAATGTACGCTCTCTGTCTTTTGAGTAGTTTTGCTTCCTTTCTGCAGTTGTGGTGGCAATGGATAACTTATTTTACTTGAATCATGTTTCTATGAGTTTCTTGCTTTCTGGCAATCTGTTTTCAAGATAGTGAATTTTGTTTCAGAATTTTATCTGTTGAGGCTTTAATAAAGAATCTTTGATTCCTAATAAGCTCGTTTCTTACATAAGTAGACTGTTACATATGTGTAATTGTTGATAATGCTTCTTCTAGTGCTGTTGTGTTGTGGGGAGTTTTGCTCCTCTGATTGCCTTGGGCCATAGTGTCTATACTCGGTATGGGACCGGGAAGATCCCCAATCCGATACCGAGTTGAATCAGATGCATAATAAAAAAATCTCTTTTCAAAATGCCTTTATATGTCAATAAGGCCATGTTTTGAGAAAAGATCTCCTATTTGTTGAATCATGTGATCAGACTAAGAACTCCACAATCAGACTATCCAATATGGATTGTCCGATCTTACTCGGGAATTCCGAATCAGAATTTTCAACAATTATAGGGATTGGCATGGGATAGTGTCTTGTCCCAAGCCGATACCGAGTTGTATCGGCTGATCGGACTCGAGATCGGGCGATACTAAACACTATGCTGAGAGCATAATCAAGGGTGATATATGTGTAGGGATTGGTAGTAGTGGAACCATTGTTAGCAAAACACCGTTTAAAACGGCATTTTTTTTGAAAAAAATGCGTTTTATTGCATAAACGTTTAAAACGTTAGGTAAGCAAAAAAACGCGTTTTTTTCAACAAAATGTTTAAAAATCGTTTTTTAATTTTAAAGGGTTTAAAGTTGACCAAAAAAAAAGTTGTCCATTGGAAGTTCAAATAACAAATGCGTATTAGCCGACAACTTTATTTTTATTTTAAAGGGTTTTATAATAAGTTCCAACAAAAAAAAAATTATTGTTTAATTATTAATACTTCTATATATATCGTTTTTTTGAACAAGATACGTATTAAACACGAATTATTTATTAAACGTATTTTTTACGTTTCCGTTTATTTAACCTTTTTTTAACTACGTTTTTTAAAATTAAAACTGTATTAAATTCGTATTTTCTCCGTTCCGTTTTTTACGTTTCACGTTTTGCTAACAGTGAGTGGAACAGAAGTCACTCAATATTATTGAAAACCTATATGATGTTATAAATTTAGTAAATAGGAACATGGTTAATGTGGGTGATATATGTGCAGGGATTGGGTGAACTTGTGGGATTTCTCAAGGTTATCAGGGTAAGGGCATCTCTTTCACCTCTTCTTGATGAATTCATTATAAAACTATCAATGGCTACCTAACTATCTTGGTACAGGACACTAACCTGTGGTTGGCTAAAGATCAGTGTTGGCCTATTGGAGCTGGCTTCTAGTTCTTTGTTTTAGCTGTGTTCTTGGTTCAGATTTGAATTTCAGTAAAGCCCCATTTCGTTTCCGAGAAAATGCTAGAAAGCAATGTCGGAAAGTAATATGAATGGAAGGAATGTAAAAGAACGTGAAAATAACTTTCTTGATGCTGTTTGGATGTTGCAAGACAATCGAATGATTATTAATGAACATCATGTAATGTTGTGCTTGGATTGGATAGCAAGAAAATCATAAAAATTTTGAACATAATTTTCAATTCTGCTCTTATACCATAAGTCATATTTATTAAAAAGAGAATAAATAATGGAACACTAAGATGCATTTGCCGTGGCTTCTATAAGCGCTTATAGCTTATATAAGCACTTAATAAAATTAAATATGTGTTTGGTAGCACTTATGGGTAAGTGCTTACCCATAAGCAATACAGGAAGGCTACCCATAAGGAGAAGCTGCTCCCAAGGTCTAATGTGTTGAGCTACTTCACAACTTTAATAATATTTTTAGAATACCTATTTTACTCCTAAACTTTCATAAACATTTAAATAAATGTTATTTCTAAACTTTAATAATATTTTTATAATACCTATTTTACCCCTAAACTTTCATAACCACTTAAATATTGTATTTACCAAATGCTAGTTTCTTCAAATATGCAGTTTATTGTTGCTGTGGATAAAGCTACCCATAAAGCTCTAATGTGTTGAGCTACTTCGCAACTTTAATAATATTTTTAGAATACTTATTTTACTCCTAAACTTTCATAAGCACTTAAGTAATTGTTATTTCTAAACTTTAATAATATTTTTATAATACCTATTTTACCCTTAAACTTTCATAAGCACTTAAATAATGTATTTATCAAATGCTATTTTCTTTTATTGTTGCTCTGGATAAATGCTTATCCATAAGCACAAGCCAGGCCAAACTCAACCTAAAAATAAGAAAGAAAAAAAGAGAAAATAGAAAAGGATAGTCAATCTCAACCACAGGCACATTTTGGCCGTTTCTTTATGAGCTTGGGCGGGTTATATCCAACCCGTTTCGTAAATGAGTGGATCCGGGTTGGGCCTTTTCATGCTACCCGTCAAAAGTGTGGATCGCTTCAACAGGAAAACATTTGGAAAATAATGTAAGGGTTCTGAAACAACGCTGGAGGAAGTGGTTGAACCTTCGACCTTGTGAAAAAGAATGAAATTCGAATCCCACTCGAAACACTCGTGGCAAGGGGTTTATCGTAATTGCTCCCGCCTCAACGTGGATGAGTTCCACACCCACATGGGTGTGGAGACACCACCTGGTTAAGGCCAAAAAAAAAAAAAAAACATACGAAAAAAGAAAGGAATTTATTCATATTTATGATGATCAAGAACTGCACATATAGATTTCAAACATGTGATTGTCTGAAGAGACAGAGCAGGTATGAGTTACGTGCGCTTTCTATTGGATGAAGCGCACATAATATTTTATCGGCCATGGTAGGATTTGATTGGATGAGCCGTGATCTTATCCTATCCCTCCCTGTTTTTTGGACAAAATCCAAAAGCAATCTCTAGAAAGAAACAAAACAGATTCGGAAGAATCACTTCTGCTGTTACTACACTATCTCCATTTGATAATGTTTTTTCCATCACACAATCTTTCTTAAACCGATCAAGCTCAAATCATTCGTCCCTCTGACTCTTTCTGCATTTAGAGAGAGAGAAGAGAGAGAGAGAGAGAGAGGTATGATGGAGATGGCCTTCCGAGCTGCTGCAGCAACAGCAAGGCCTTCTTTTCCTCATCCTCAGACCTCGCTAATTTGCGCACCCAGAGCTTCTCTCTCCTCTAAACCTACGCCTCCAACTCCAAGACCCCAATTCAGTAGACCCACTTTCCTATCCTTACCAAAAACTACAGCAATCTCTGTTCTGGCTCTCTTCACAGCTTCCATTGATGCCAAGGCCATCTCATTATCCAAAGAACAGATCGCTTCATCTCTCACTCAGGTAAACTAAACTCAATTTACACTGTAAATGGCTATTTCATTGAATTCCCATCATATTTTTCTCAATTGTTCTTCTCTTTCTGAGGTTGTAGGTTGAGAACACCATTGACAAAGCACGGGAAGTGGGTTCGGGTGTTTTGGGCTTTTCCCAGCGTGCTTTTCAAGTTTTGGTAGATGCACTGAAACCCGGCGTTGATGTGGCGCTGCCGGTTTTACAGAAGGCCGGAGACCGGGCGCTGCAGGTTGCCTCTCCGGTGATTTCTGAGGCTACCAAGAAGGCCCAAGAAGCAATTCAGAGCTCAGGCTTTGATACTGAGCCTGTTGTTAATGTTGCTAAGGTTCCCTTCTAATTAAAATTCTTTATTTTTTGGGGTTCTTCTTTACTGTATTGTTATGTTAGCTATACAATATAGGAATTCCCTATGTTGTTCATCTAGCAAAGTTATAAATGCGAATATCTTGATTTGGGCAATGCTAGTAATGGTGTGGGGGTGGCCAAAAGATCGAATTGGGAGAAGTCAGGGGAGATAGAATCAGGTTTTAGTAGCTAGTTTACTAATGTGGAGCCGATGAGGTAAGTGTACTCCACATGTTTGAAATGTGGTGCCATTTATTTAGTTGGGTTTGGTTAGTAAACATGGTGCAATGACGACGAACAATCAATTCTGAACGAGGTTTTGGTTTATTTTTAGATTAACTTGTTGTAGGTGCCGTTCAGGTGATGTGGGTCGGGGCTTAGTGACTGGTAGGAGGGGCAGAGCGCACTCAAGAGATCTTGGGAGGATGAGAGAGGAGTTTCGCTGTGTAAGGGCTTTATGCTTCTTTCACACACGCATCCGTCTTCCCTCGAGAATGAGGGTATATATAGTGACGGGAAATGGGGAAAGTAATTGTTCGTTACATTTTCACTAACGGTTATAATGACGGGGTGTCTAGGATCCTCTTTTGAGTGAGGTTGATGGGGGGAAAGCCTCTACCCATGGCCTCTATCGCACAGGCCCACAGTGTTCCCCGGAGGTTACCCACTCATGAGATCAGGAGTTGTGGTTCAGATGCTTTGCATGGGTGACACGTGGAACAATGCGGACCGTTCATCTGACAAGTCCATTTGGACCATCTACACTGGTTTACTGAATTGGGTCTGATATCTATAAAGTTATCAGTCTTGAATCTATATTAATGATGAATGCAAGTGTACATATATATTAAGTAGCTAAATTGTAGGGAGATGCCATGCTTGCCATTGTCCTCTATTTTGTCTATCCATTTCATAACAAATCAATACTCAGGGAAATTCGCTTTCATGGGAATGAAAAGTCTCAAATCGGCTACTCAAACCATAATTTGGTAAACGTGTAGTATTTCAGTAAATGTTGAGATGTTGATGTTAGCTTTGATCGCTTGTACTTATTCTTTTGAGTTCTCTTGTCTCTTGTACTTGCATTAGAAACTTTGATTTTCATTTATAGGCCGATAAAAGTACATTGTTTACAGAGTGTAGCGGATGCAGCACAACAGACAACTACAATAATTGAAGGTGCCAAGCCTATAGCTTCATCTACGGTAGAAACCATCTCATCAGCAGATCCTGTGGTGATTGTGGAGGCGGCTGGAGCGTTATTCCTTGCATACCTCCTCCTTCCTCCCATCTGGTCGGCCATCTCTTTTAGCCTTCGTGGTTTCAAAGGTAAAAATCAATATTGTCTGATATGCATTGGCTTGGTTTGTAGCCAGCAATAATAAAATTTGAAAAGTTAATGATGATAGAATCTTCATCGTTTATCATTACTTATCTAATTTTTTGGTAAATTTCTTATGCAGTCAACCCTCTAGTAAGTTGTGAATTTGAAAGAAACAAAATATATTATTAATCAATCTGTTTTGTTTTTGCATATGTATATGTGTGTGTGTGTGTGATATGTACATTAATAGAAAAGCACTTGTACAATTCCTAGATGAAAGAACTTCCATATACAACTTTCAAGTGTATGTCCGTAATCTTTTAAACAAAATATATAATTATATATGTTAGAGGTCACTACTTATGCACTATTGAACCAAGTTGGTTCCTCAAACATTTATTAGTACTACACACTACCTTGTTAAGCATTACTTGATAGAGGGTTGTGTATTGCTACTAATATACTTACAGTACATACATTCGTACACACACACACACACACACATATTTCTAGAAGCTAGCAGAGTGAAGTAGAGCAAGTCTTCTTTGATGAGTCAGCAGGAAATAAAGATAGGTTCGAGGACTGTCTTTTACCTAATAGATGCAAGCTAGGAAGTGAGCTAAGCCATACAGCTCTTCCTGACTGTAGGAGCAAGATATATATATATATATATATACTGCTTTGTTGTATTGTTTTGCCTCTGTTAAGTTTCTATGGTAAAAAAGTTGATTTTATATAGTTGACTAATATGTTGTGGTATTGCTAATTGCTAGGGGAACTCACTCCTGCTCAGACCCTTGATCTCTTATGTACACAGAAGTACCTTATGATCGATATTCGATCAGAGAAGGACAAGAGTAAAAGTGGAATTCCTCGCCTTCCCTCTAGTGCTAAAAATAAGATGAGATCAATTCCGTAAGTAATTTTGCTTCCTCAAACTTTCATTATATTTTTATTCTTCATCATCTGATAACAGTTGTTTTAGCCTATTTCACTCGCCAATCACACAACCTTAACGAATCTGAAATTTGTTCATGTGCTGCAAGAGATAAAAACTTTTATATCCTCTATTTTCATTCTTGTCAGTATCATCTCCATGGCCATTGTGACCTTCATTTATTGCTTTAAATGTTTGTTTTAGTCTGGAAGAACTTCCAAGCAAGTTAAGAGGCATTGTTCGAAACGTGAAGAAAGCAGAAGCTGAAATAACCGCACTAAAGATTTCGTACCTCAAGAGAATAAGTAAAGGTTCCAGCATCGTGATCATGGATACGTGAGTTCTGTTCTCCTAATTTGTTTTCGACATAGTGGAAACTTCTTTTCTCCCGTGGACGTAGGCTTTACCGAACCACGTATATCTGTATGCATTGTTTTGATCTTCGTCTTACCGTGTTTATTATTATTGCTTGATCCCGATCAACACTTATCTTATTCTTTTTTACATGAAACTTGAGAAATTTTGCATCGTTTGAAACGTTCAGGTACTCCGACTCGGCCAAAATAGTTGCAAGGGCACTGACAAATCTTGGTTTTAAGAACTGTTGGGTTATGGCAGATGGATTCTCCGGGAACAGGGGTTGGTTACAGAGTCGGTTAGGGACTGATTCATACAATTTATCTGTTCCCGAGGTTTTGTCGCCATCTCGAATCATCCCTGCAGCAGTGAGAAGTTTTGGTACTACCAATTCAAGGGCAACTCAATCGAGTCAAAAACTGCTTCCTGGGAGCGCCGAATGATTTTATTTGCTCTTTTGTCTTACCAATGAGTAATCTTATTGTATGCATTTATGATTGAGATTAGAGCTTCTTGTAATAATCTTGTAAATCTTTGAGAAGCTTGAATCAATTGTTCTTAAAAATTCTGCTTTTTTTCTTCATACCTTGTATCCTTCAATTCAGATCAAAAGGAGTGAAGAATCAATACTGGTTCATTCAGGTTCTTTCCAGTGTTGCCTACTTTTTGAGCCTTCAACATCAATTATTTCATCTTTTTTTTTTCTTTATTAAGAAAATTACTACTTAATACGTTGCAAGTATCAAGAGGTTTTTGTTAAGAAAGAACGATAAACAGAGAAGAACTTAACACAATGCAAGTATCAAGAGGTTTTGGTTAAGAAAGAGAGATAAACAGAGAAGAACACAGATCAAGCACACACATACACATTGATTTACGCGGTTCAGCAAATAGCGAGAAGCAAATTAATTATAGATAATGTAGCTTTCTTTTTAACCACTCGATGAGCTTTGTTTATGCTTTCCGAGCTTCGCATCTATACTATTAAGGGAGAGATCCCATTGGAAAGCATGATATATATATATATATATAACCACTCGATGAGCTTTGTTTATGCTTTCCGAGCCTCGCATCTATACTATTAAGGGAGAGATCCCATTGGAAAGCATATATATATATATCAAACAAACTGGGAAGGGAGGAGGCCTCTCAAGCCTTCTCTCCCTGAATCCTAATTTTTCAGAATTTTAAAATTTTTAATAATAAAAAAGGGTTTGAGAATCAATAAAATATTTTTATTGCCACCTCGTATAAATAACCATCTCATATAAATAAAAAATAACGAAAATTTTAAAGTTTGATAACTAATAAAATATTGTCACTTCATACAAATAACCACCTAACCAATCTAATCCATTACTAAAATCTCTCTTCAAATCTAACTCAATCCATCATTGATTTCATACGTAATTTTTAAAATCTCCTCAATCTATATTACTTCTCTCATTCCTAAAATATCTCCATAATCCCTTATCAACTTAAAAAACAAAACCTTCTAAACCAATCAGGTTTTAGAAATGCATTTTTTAATTAAAAAAATCTACTTAATTTATATTTGTAGGTCCATTAAGATAAATAAGGCTCTAAAAGATAAGCTTTCAAAATTAAGGACTCTGTATTTCCCTCCTCTCCCTATTAAGTTTCTAATAGACGTCTATGTGTGATTGGGTTCAATGATCTTTTCGGCAAACCATCTCTCTATCTATTATGATGCTCTGTTCTCTCCATGGGCAAACCATCTCTCCCCTTCCCTCTTTGTTCTAGCAGCTTTCCTCATCATAAGGTAAATCTCATTTGCCGTCGTGCCTATAGGAGCTAAATTTTAACTCTTTGTTCTAGCAGCTCTCCTGAGCATTTTTTGTCGGTTCTTCTCTTTTGTTTCCTCTCTTTTGCAGGTTTCTTGCAATAGGGTTGGTTCCTTTGGTGCTTTCAGGTGGGAAGGGAAGGCTCAGGTATATCCTTTTTTCCTTCCTCTGTTCAGAATTTTTTTTTCCTTCTTTCTTTATTTAGATGTGCAGGAGACTAAAATGTTTGGTGAGGTGTGTAATACGGTTCTTCACTTTTGTTTCCTCTCTTTTGCAGGTTTCTTGCATTAGGGTTGGTTTCTTTGGTACTTTCCAGGTGGGAAGGAAAGGGTCAGGTAAATCATTTTTTCCTTCCTCTGTTCAGAATTTTTTTTTCCTTCTCTCTGCTTTTTTTTTATTTTTATTTTTTATTCTCAACTTTTGTTTCTTCTCTTTTGCAGGTTTCTTGCATTAGAGTTGGTTTCTTTGGTGCTTTCAAGGTGGGAAGGGAAGGTTCAGTTAAATCCTGTTTTCCTTCCTCTGTTCATAATTTTTTTTCTTTCTCTCTGATTTTTTTTTTCCCCTCCTTTTTTATTTAGATGTTAAGAGTGTAGGAAGGGTGAGAAAGTAGTGGAACAAGAGAGAGAGAAGGTGAGGTGCTGCTAGAGTGTAGGAAGGGTGACAGTGATGTTAACGTTCTCAACTGTTTCCCTTAATTTTAGGAAACAGATCAAAGAGTGGTCCACGACTTCAACCTTCAGCCA
>JAUPMG010000017.1:8163226-8184534 GCA_031762675.1 Pachysandra terminalis | reverse complement strand
TTTTTATAGCTTTTTTTTTTTTTTTTTTGTAATGAAATAAACAGTAATTAAGGTTCAGTTACAATGCACCCTGCAGTCAATTTGCCCACATAATCATCCCTAAGGGCGTTGAGAAGGAAATTTGGTGGTCTAGTTCTCCAAAAGCAAAAGCCAGAACTGATGGCATAATTTGCAAGCGTATCAAATGCGATGTTGGTTTCACAAAAACAGTGCGAGAGGCGAACAGACACAAAGCAATTCATGATAGATCGTGCTTCTTCTAGTAGTCCTGCAATCTTTCATGCACATGGTATATCTTCCTTGGACAAAAGTCTTAAAATGGTTTGGGAGTCACCTTCAATTATGATGTAAGTAACACCTGAATGTGTGGCCATCTTGAGGCCTTCCAAGCAGGCGGAACATTCTACAATAATTGCAGAGGTGTTGTTCAAGGACAGAGCAAACCCAAACATAAATCTTCTATTGTTGTCTCGGCATAATCCACCCATATCGGCCTTGCCCGTCCTTCCTTTGGAGTCCTCATCAAAGTTAAGCTTAATAACTTGTACAGGGGGAAAAATCCATTTGACAAAGATAATTTCTTTGGTAGTTATGTTGTCCATCAAATTACTCAAGGCAAGAGAATCTGAATCCTGTTGAAGAAGAGAGAGGCAAGTTAGTGCGGACTCAATGGAAGGCTTCACTCCTTCAAATAAAGATTTATTACGTGAGAGTCAAATTGTGCATAAGAAATTAAAAACGAACGCTAAAAAACAGGAGATAGATAAAGGGACTCCCTCAATAGAGCATCCGAAGCAACGTTCCACGAAGTCTTTAACATCAGTTGCATAGTCGAATGAGTGGAGATGACCACCTGCATAGGCAAACCAAAGTGCCTTAGCAAAAGGACAATGCAAAAAAATATGTTCTATAGTTTCAAATCTTTCTTGACAGAAAGTGGAAAGTTCAATAGGTACTCCAATCCTCAGCATAATATCATTGGTGGTGATACCCGTATGACACACTTTCCACACAAAGAATCTTATTTTTTGAGGGCATGGAGTGTGCCAGATCTTGAGCCAAAAGGTGTTATCATGGGTGGGAACAAATGGGAATGCCAAACAAAACAAACCTCGATGTTGAGGAAATTACGACACGAGGCCAAACAGACCCATAAAAAAGGGTGGCTATCGTGTGTTAGGCCGCGTTAGACCAGGCTTCTATAAGTACTTAGTGCGGTTTTAGCTTATGGAAGCACTTTTTAAAATTAAATGTGTTTGATAACACTTATGGATAAGTGCTTACCCATAAGCACTATAGGAAGGCTACCCATAAAGAGAAACTTCTCTCAAGATTTTATGCCTTAAGCTATTTCACAATTTTAGTAATATTTTCAAAATACCTATTTTATCCCTAAACTTTTATAAACACTTAAATAAATATATTTACCAAACGATATTTTCTTCAAATAAACAGTTTATTGTTGCTATGAATAAGTGCTTTCATTGAGCAACTTATCTAACGAGTGTTTGTCGATAAGCACAAGCCGGCAAAACACAGCCTTAAGGTGGAAACTAGTTTAGAGTTTATAAGTCTTTTAGGATTTTAGAAATGCCAATTATGCTTTTTTGTGGGATCCATTTGAGGATAATTGTCAACCTGATGTGAAGTTCACACGAGATTCATAGAGTTCAAAATCACAAAAGTTCCTTGCCCTTCCAGAGTATAATATTCTTCTCCGCGCTTGACTTTGTTGACTGAAAGGCACCACTTGTTACTGTAGTAAAGTCTTAGGGTGTCGTCCTCCAAACACGAGTTCGAAATGCACATTCACTATAAATAAAAAAAGGAGTTTGCTCGAAGGTTTGCCCAAGTTGAAATATTGTTGTGTATTGTTTGAGTTGCCTCGGAATTTGATTCAAAATTTGTAGTAATTTTTTTTTGGGGTCAAATTGTGATCCTTAAGTTGTATTGTTTAGGTCTTATTGTCAAATAATAAGTGAATAAGTTGGACAATTTTTCTAGATTTGTTTTTAAAGACATGTGTCACCTTTTGGTCTAAGAAAAAGACACTATTAACTCTTAGTAGGAGAGTGAGAAACTTTATAAATAGAGACCATCTTCACCCATTTGCATGCACTACAATACTCGTTTGAATTTTCAATAGCTTTTTATTTTTTCATTGTTAAGTAATAAATTGTCAATTTTTTTCAAATCCATTAGACGATTCAACCTATCGGGAGGTGAAAATCCATTGAATCTGATATATTGGTCACCATCAACCAAGGCACTAAGGATACAATCCAACAAAAAGACGATATCAGTATAAAAGATAGTGACTACTGACTACATATATCCATCCACGTATTAATAAATTTTTCTTGTTATATTTATTATTATAATTATTTAATAAAATTCTATCATATATTATTTGACTACCAAAAAAAGTTATATATAATTTATTTATTTTGACTACTTATCATTAATATTTATTCATTATCTATATTTAAAAATTAGTTCATATGGTCATTCATATATAAGAATAATGTGTCGCATTCACTATTTTTCCAACAGTCTCTACATCAGGTTTCGTGAGTCTCACTTAATAGCCACATTTCTTAAAGGCTTAGGACAAGAAGTAGGTGGATGTGTATTTGAGAATTAATGCATATGTGCATTAATATTTAAGAATATAATAATATGCGTCATATTCATCTTATTACACTACTCTGCCTCAGACTCGTGGATCTCATTTAATAGCCACATTCTTTGGAGGCTTAGGCTGCGTTTGGCCCGGCTTCTATAAGTACTTATTGCAGTTTATAGTTTATATAAAGACTTTTTAAAATTAAATGTGTTTCGTAGTGCTTATGGGCAAGTGCTTACCCATAAGCAATAGAAGAAGGCTACCAATAAGGAAAAGCTGCTCCAAGCTCTTATGTGTTACGCGATTTCATACCTTTAGTAACATTTTTAAAATACTTATTTTACCCCTAAACTTTCATAAGCACTTAAATAAAAGTTATTTTTAAACTCTAATAATATTTTTATAATAGTTATTTTACTCCTAAACTTTTATAAGCACTTAAATAAATATATTTATCAAACGCTATTTTCTTCAAATAAGCAGTCGATGTTGTGGATAGAGCAACTTATCCAATGAGTGCTTATCCATAAGCATAAGCCGGACAAAACGCAGCCTAACCTGTGGATGATAAACACTAAAAAAAAAAAAAAAAAAAAAAAAAAAAAAGAAGATAATTATGATATTTTAGGAGACCTAAACTTGGTGTTGCAAACTGCGTTAGTAAAAGACTACCTTGGCAAGTGGGTTGGTTGCAAAGCATAATCAATTCAAATATAAAATATCTGGAACTCACTAGAAAGAGTAAATCAAATAGTCTGGCCTTAATATCATTAGTGTTGTTATTTTTGTCAGGGAATCAAATCAAATTTAAAATTTAGTGTTAAGCAAGACAGAACCACGTGATATTTGGAGAATTGGTTTTTTTTTTCAAAAGAATATCCTTAAATGTGATAGTGTTTATTGTTCCACCAATACGTGTATTATAAAACACGATATTTTACACACACACACATATATATATATATATATAATGTAATTCTAAAAAACATTGAATTAACCCAATTCAAACGGAACCAAAACTGCAATTTGGGTTGGGTTGGGTTGGGGGTTTGCCATTTCAATTCTGTTTGATTTTTGGGTCAATAAGCTCAGTTCTCAATTTGGTTCGGTTCGGTTTTGGGTTAACCTTCACCAATGTCAGTTTGATCTTGGGTTGATGTCAACCCAAACCAAATCGAACCAAGTTGCACTTCCTAATCAGAAACTACAAGCAGACATAGACTCTGAAGCAGATATAAAAAGGGAGGTGCTTGTCAAGGAGACCCAAACTTTAATCTGCTCACAAATATTACAAACTTTATGAGAAGAGCTAGGATCACGAGGATAGCCCAAACATATAGACAGAGAAACATTTGTGCAAAAACTAAGAATGGAATAACAAGGGACAATTTCTTTGTTAGTGAATCAACCAATGTTCTGAAACTTAGTCCATCTACCCAGTCAAGAGAACAATCCGATTCAACCACCCCCAGATGAACCAAAATTGACCCAGTGACCCGAAAATAAAGGACAGTTATGAACCTTACTGGGTTTGAGTATAGATCATGTGTCCAACTGTGAACCTGGTTTAGAACACTGAACCAGACCTTACTCAGGTCAAGGTTGGGCATTTTCAGGTAAATCTATACAATTGAATGTTATAAAGACTTACCTGTCCTTGATCTTAAGGCAGAGAAGACTTGCATGAACCACTCCATCAAAGTTCTTTGGAATCAAATTTCTGAAGCTTCCTTCTTGGTAACAGTAATCTTTTCCTCTAAAACCAAATCTTTTATCCTGCAGACATTATCCTATTTCAATTGACAAATTCCTAAAATTGGTATCACTGGTTCACAGTTACACTACATCATGGATGTCACACAGATTCAACAGTTGAAATGTATCTTATCCATCTCAAGTATAAACTGTGAAGGCATTAAATCAATCTTGAGTGCAAAGCCAAATTATTATTACAAGTAAATACAGTGAGTTAAATCCTTACATTCGAAATCCAATCATCAATCGACGCATCGGTGAACTATCGGAGATTAAGATACAGCATTTGGAGATCCTTGCAGTGAATACATGTCCAGGGAACCAAAGGAGGGTCCAGGCAATAAGAATGGACACATCGAATCTGGCAGAGACGACAACTAATAAGAAGATCCTCGGGTTCCCGAAATCGACATTTGCAACAAACAGATCCTGATGAGGACTATTCACCAAAAACAAAAACATGAAGAATTAGGACTATGAAGAAAAATATCATGTTCTATGCAAATCCAAATATTTATGGAGGAAGATGGATATTAAACTAGTACTATAGGGGGGGTCACACAGTTGATGAAATTCAAATAAGAGAATAACTCAATTGAAGAATCTTAACCATATGAGCAAGTACATCCAGTGTTTTAAATTTTGCCGGCATGCCGATGAAATTTCGTTAAAATGGCCCCTAGCAAGACGAAATGTAGAGGCAATTCGCTGAATTCCCCCATTTCGTCGAATTTTGGCGTAAAATAGTGAAATTCGCTGAATTTCGCCTTTCATGGTTGGCACTTTGTTGTTTGATCAATGCTGATCACTTGAACTTGATTAAATAGGATTATATTAATAAGAGTATATATAGGATTAATCCATTTTGACCTTCCGTTTTGTCATATTTTGACTTCTTTTTTTTTTTCTTCTCTATAATTGAATCATTCAGATGTAAACTTTAGTTTTCCCTCAGGGTGCGCAACTACGTGCATCCATACTTGTCAAATTATGTGTTTAATGTATATGTATGCAATTTGTTTCCTCATATGTTAGGCTTTTAAGTGTATTTTAATCTCATTTAAACCCTAAAATAATTGGAATCAAAGTTCCTTTCTTTTTTTTCTATACACTTTCCCAATATTTCTCCAACCTAGCGAAATATTCCGCCAGGTCGGCGAAATATCGCCCAAATTTCACCAGAAAATCTGGCAAAATGTCTGGCGAATTCGAAATTTAAAACCTTGAGTACACCCTAAAGGCCCACAAAATCAAACAGCTAGAAGAATCCAATCAAGCCTCCTGTGGATTAGTCCATTTTCTAGACAAGATCAACAAGTGGCTACCATGTTCATTTATGTTGATTACTTTGCATACTGTAGATGTCACATAATGCCATTATGTATAAATTCCAAATAAACAGTCACTTTACTACAGAGACATGAAGTAGAAAGATTGGAGCATGTCTGTATGTCAAAAAGCTCGTTTTCAGTTAGAAGATCCTGAATTTTTCAAAGTAATGATGACAATTTGGTATAGTTTCTCAATCACTCAGAAAAGTAGCAAAGTTCTTTACCTGGGCTCCAGCACTGGGAGTTTCTTGAATCGGAAACATGAAAGTATCCATTGTTTTTGAGGCATATGGAATAGTTTGTGAGTATATTTTTTGATCAGAAGAGGCAGCACAATCCACCTTTGTGACACTCACAAAACTAGCTTTGCACAAAGGGCATGTCGAAACCTTTCTTCTTGAAACCTACACTCATCACCAACAAATGAAAACCTTGCAGATAGTGATCAAAGAGAATATAAACTTTGTAGCAGGTTTATAGCACAAAAGCCATTCAATCATTAATTTCAATTTTGCTATTAAATGATTCTTCATGAAATTTAAATCAATTGTATATCCTATTGAAGAAGATGGACAATCAGAAAATGCATACCATACAATAAGCCCAGCCTTGGATGCATGAATAACAAAACCGATGTCCACATGGTAAAATCCCTCTAGTTGAACTAAAATCTGTCCAACATATAACACATGATAACTCAGTCGAATTAGGGAAATTGTTCATTTGTCCAGAATCACCATTTTTCTTATGTCCATTCATGTTGTCCTTAAAAACAAAAAGCCCGGTCTGGGATATTTTTTCTGGGGAAAGCAATGCATCCTCACTCAATAAATTTGAATCGTTAGAAGTATGCATGTTATTAAAATCTCTGATGCCTTCGACATTTATAAATCCTTCATTTCTGCTCTCTTCAAGATCACAGAACCCATCTGCTGGCGTTATCGCTTCGGATGTCAATGTGTTCTCATTCCTCAAATCAATTGAATCATTAGATGCAGCAGTAATGTTGTCAATTGGGTGACAAACTCCCAGATGGGAGCACTCTTGTTCACAATCCAGTACAGCACTCTCCAAAATGTCTCTAGAAGCAGTTTTTTTCACAAACCGTCGACCCTTATGTGTTGGTTCAGCTGTACTAGTGCCTCTTACAGCATCGCTGATGCTCCTTTTCTTTCTTGACGTAGATGGAAGGCAGCTAGATTCTTCATGCTGATTAACAGATAAAATTAAAGCAAAAGCAATCAATTAAAAGCTTTAAATTTTTTGCAATAATGAATCTGATTTAGATATAACTTAAATAAGAAACAATAAAGGTTTGTGAGTGAACAGAGTTGACACAGAAGGCATGAAGAAGGAAACTCAAAAGGCTTAAACTTTGAGCAATATTGTGATCCAATATTTAGAAATTAATAGAACAGAATCCACATAAAAAGAGACTGGTATTGTCATAGAAATGATTAAGCCCATAAAAGAATCAAATATATGATGATTTCAATGTATATTGCAACACTAAAATGATTTTGAGAAATGTTACCTGTCTTAGCCCAAATCACAGGCATTAACCTGGTAATTATGGATAACTGCCTGTATTATAATCTCCCTCTATAGGCTCTATGTACTTCTGCACTTTTTGATGTAAAATATTTTCCAATGTAAAGTGTTTACATTGAATCTGATTTCTCAGAAATGTGTATTTCCCAAGCTACTTTTGATTGTTTGGTTAGAAACATGAAATGGGGTTGAAAATGTGCACTTTCACTTTCTTGTGTTTGGATTTAAGCAAAAATAAGCTAGGAAAACTGTCTAGAACCCTCTGAAACATGCTGGCAGTGGTGATTGTAGCGGTCACGTGGAGATGGTTTTATCATCAAAGGAGATAGCCATGTCGTAGGTGTGCCACCACTACAAGTGGTGGTGGTGTTATCGCTGTTGAAGGTGGTGGTAGTGGTTTTTCCACAGTTAGGGGTGTTATTGGTACCATTGCTTCAATGGTGGTGGTGGCAGCAAGATAAGGGTGGTACCATTGTCATCGGTGATGGT
Organism: Pachysandra terminalis; assembly: GCA_031762675.1. Lineage (NCBI taxonomy): Eukaryota > Viridiplantae > Streptophyta > Magnoliopsida > Buxales > Buxaceae > Pachysandra > Pachysandra terminalis. The sequence goes on along the minus strand of JAUPMG010000017.1, from coordinate 8,176,782 downwards.
CATATTGTAGGTGGTTGTAGTGGCAACAACACCAGAAAAGATGATGGTGCTGACACCATGGATGGTGGTGATGTTGCCAACCAAAGGTGATGGTGGTGGTGTCAACGATGTGGTAATGATACAATTGTGAAAGGTGATAGTTATGGCATATGTGGTGATATTGGTGGTGCTACCATTAAAAGTGGTGGTGGTGGTGGTAGTAGTGGCCATGGTTTTAAATTTCCCAGAAAGTTAGCTTCCCTTGGTAAAGGGCACCAATTTTTCCTGACATCTATAATTCCCTTATCTTGAAATATTTCTATACAACTTTTTGCAGGAAATATTGCGAAGAAGCAAATTTCTCTGTTGCAAAGGTATGAAATTTCCTTTGAAATTAAAATTTAAAACCATGGAAGTGCTTATAAATGTTTGCAATGCTTTGATAAAACAATATGAAAAGAAATAATTTCAATGGTGTTGACTCACTCAATCTTGTGTTTCTGGAAAAGGGCATCCACAATTTTGAAATGAATGTCATTTTCTATCAATATTTCCTTATTTTTGAAGAATGAAATACATGTGGATATAGTTTCATGTCAAAACAAATGCCTGCAAATCCATTTATACTAAAAATGTTTTTTGAATGTTCTTTTACATTAAAACAACCGGAGCTTTAGTCTAAAGCATATATTTTCACTTGATCAAAACAACAAATGCCGATGAAGGAAAAGCATACATGAATATATATATATATAGCATCCTCGTTTTTACAACTTGGGTTTCTTAGCTAGGTGCAAAGTCACTCCAACCCTTAAGAATTGGCATGCAAACACATCCCAAATAACTAATCAATGTAGCTTTATCACATATTAGTTTAATCACAACTTCATGGATATTATTTGTTGCAAAATACACATCTTTTGCAATTTATATTATTAAATTAAATCAGCGAAAATTAATTCTTGACCAATAAAATATCATCTATGTCATCCTATATTACTTTAAAAGGAATTCCGATGCCTCATCATGTCAGATTTCTAAGGTTCAGCATGTCTGGAAACTCATCCATGTATATTTTTATTGCCAAATGGTTTATGCTATTTTCGGGTTCCAAAGCTTTACCCTAACAGCTGATAAATGAAAGTTACACTGCATAAGTTCAGTGTGGTAAATGATCTAACACTAAGTATGCATCTACATTTATATGAAGGAGTAGAAATGCTAAACAGTAGAAACGTTTCAACCTGTCTTACAAAAAGGCGAACATTTTAGACTTCAAAATCCCATATTTATCCATAGCAATATATCAAGGTCTTAAAAAAAAAAAAGCTACGTTTATACAAAACTTCCTTCCAACAGTTCCATCTTCTATGATCAAGAAGACAACTAGACAAGAACTATAGTTCAATAGAACAAAACAGGGTTGGATATATTACCCCCTTTCCATCCAATTCAGACAGATGTGGCTTTAGAGAACAGTATTTGCTGCTTGACCTGCAGTTCAGCTTTGAAGTTCTCTGAACCTTGTTTCTCTTGTTTGTTCCTAAATTCGGAATCAAAGTCTGAAATTAAAAACATAAGAAAACATATAAATATATGTGAAAGAAAACGAAGAAGCACATTATATAATGGATAATTGAGATCCAAAGCTACCAAGCACGTTATATAAATACAGATAAGGTGATGCCAAAAAAAGTAATATAGACACCCAACTTTTTGCTCATTTTTTTTTTTTTTATAATTTAATCGAATTAAGTTCAAATTCATATCAAATCATATTTTTTACAAATCCATATTGGTTGGCCAAATTTCTAATCATATTTTCAGTGATAAAATTGAATTAACCCCTAATATATACCGATCATTTTTTCCCATATCACGAATTACTAAATATGATCATACCCCTTTGTTTTGGTTTAAAAATGAGAAAATTAATCTTCAAAAGTATAACTCCAAATATCATCAAGTATCAACGTTACAAATCCCTAATACATAACATTTCAGGCAAAATGTGCCTGCTTCCATCAAATCCTTGCTGTTTGAGTTTCCTTCAACGGCATAGTTTCAGATTTCATCACCTTACAAAAGCAATACATGTTGAACCATATGTATCAGTTCTGCCTGAAGTTTGAATCCACGCTGTTATCTACCAATAAAACCTCTTTGAGGAGGGCAACTAACAACTTGAAATCATGGTTCAGTCCCAATTTCAGATCGGCTTTCTTACCATGCCTAAACCAGTATGCATAGGTCATTGCGTATTGGGTATAGACATGTACCAGAAAAAACAATAAGAGATCAAAATGAATTAATGAAGTATTGATAATACTTAGTATCTAAGTTTCAGAGTGGTGTCTACGAAAACCAATATGTATTGGTTTCAGAAGAAACTCATAAGTTACTTGACCATTTGGACAATAGGCTTGACAAAAGCTCCACCATGAATGCATGCCTTTCTAAACCCAATCATATCCCTTGAGTAAATAAGTACATTGGTAGTTTTTGCATAGGGAAGTTATATAAACCATACATACATTTGACCTTGAGGAAGTACTATAAACACAAAATAGTTGGCCAGATTTTTCAGCCTTAAAGTATTTAAAATATATTTCAATAAACCTAAAGATCAGCACATTAGAACATCTAAGATCAATTGAAAAAATCTAGCAAACTTAATCTCATTACACTCACATTATCAATCAGTTTTAGTTAAACAAGAAACTTAAGATATAAAGCATCCAACAACATTCTGACAATTACCTCAGTTAACAAAAGTGAATCCACCCAAACAGTGTGTCTACCATCCCTCCCTCGAGTATCAGTCTCTAGTTCTCTGATATCATTGCAGTTATTATAACAATCAGAAAGCACATCTCCCTTCCTTCTAGTCAACAGATTCTCTTTTATACCAACAAATGGAACTTCCCATGACAATGGGCCTGCTTGTTGTCCACTACAAAGAGCCAAAACACCATAAATATAAGCCTGTATGAATTCAACTACTAGTTACACTATGATGAGTATCCATGCGAAGCAACTCAATCTTCAAGCACTTGCACTTTACTAGGCCAGTACTAAGGCATGTATTATGATGTAGCCACAAAATCCCTAAATAGAGTTGTATATTATGTCTCAAAAAAGAAATGAAATACAAGCATTTGAAGCTAAACCATCCAAAGTAATTTTAAACATAAATTACATCATCGTCTTTTTAATCTGTAGATCGGATGAAGCTTGCATATGAACCATCTTTAGCTTTCACAAAAGACTGACCCAATGGTGTAAATTAAAATTGATTCTTGAGGGCTCTCGAGCCACAGCACAATTGCCACGATATGTTGTTGCATAAACCCAAGAGTCCCAGACATTCCAGGAAACATGAGACAAAGTAAACACTTAATTTTTTTTATTGGTGAAAAAAAATCTAAAAGTTCAAAACAAAACCAGTACTAGTGTACTACTACTTTGACAAAGCTAACACTTAAGAAAACTCTTGGTGCAAATATAAGCAGCACAAGCCAATCCCACTCTTGCCTTAGGTAGTCTGTTTCTTCATAGTATGACTGGGAAAGATGTGTTCCTCCCTCTTCATTTCCTTTCTTGAAGTACTTTAGTCAAGTAAAAAGTTCGGACAGAAGGTTGAAACAAAACTACTACTACTAGAACTAGTAACAATACAGTTTAGGATTCATTACTTTCGACAAGGTAATAACATAGGCATCACAGTTTTGTAAAGAGCACACAAATAAACTCTCAGAAAGCTAAAAAAACTGGCAGTTCATAGGTTCAGTAAGCTGTTTTTTTTTTTTTTTTTTTGGAACTGTAAGTTGTTTTCATGTACACAATAAGAAAAATAAAATAGTACTTGAGAGGCATGGGTTCATAGAAATAAATTAAAGTTCCGTATCCAATGAGCATGAGAGAAGTGATCCCAAACATATTCAAACAGTTTTAGGAATAGATAGGCAAGGCTATGGTCAAAGGAAGACTTGGATCAAGAGCTTGAAATACTTGGACATATCTTAGTTTCTCTAATCTATCGTTTTCAAATGCTACTCGCATCATGTTTATATTGAAATTTTGTTTGTGTCGGAATATTTAACACTTGGTATCCTACAACGAGATATAAGTTTTGTCTAATTTGTATAACCAAATGAAAAGTGATAAGGAATTGGTTACCAATGAAAGCCCATGGCCTAATCACAAGGCTTAAAGATCCTACTAAATTTTCTCCGTGATAGTTGAATTTAAAAGACATGCTTTAATTTGTCACATCCAAACAGAAGCTCAACTTATGACTAACTATTCAGCATCACGGACATGGTTCTTCTCATTAATGCATCCAATAATGGGAATAGTAATCTGAAAAACTTAAAGGTATGCTTCATGTGACATAAAATATACTTGTCTCTTGGAAGGGGGAAAAGCAATGGTCAAAAAAATAACAATTTAGCAGTGTATCCTAGGATAGTCTCACATATCCAAATGCCACACACACACACAACAGTGTGTCCTAGGAAAGTCTCACATATCCAAATTCTAGTCTAACCATTATAGATACATACATACATACATACATACATACATACATACCTATGTAAATACACACACACACACACACTTATATTCAACTCAACTCCGTTTATCAGTTAAGACATCAATAAACTGGTAGATACCTTTGCAAAATATAGGGATGCTCTGGAAGACGTTTCCCTTGCTTAATGCAACCTTCGAACCATCGGTGGCTAACTATAAATGTTCCAAAGCTCTTAGCTAGATCATATTTCCTTCCTTCAAGTTTCCAACATACCTAATCGCCCAAAATAAGAGCAAATATATTCAGATGGAAATAAGTAATCAATCAGTCTAACACCTTCATTGCAACAAATAAAAAATGGTAAATTGTAGTGTATCATCATTTTGTACATGACAAAGATTACAATACCCACCAAATGTGTCACCGATTTTGTCAATGCCCCTACATAGTTCGCACCAGTTTGAGAGATGAGCTTGATAAGTTTAAAACGCTCCGAGCCATGATAGCCACTAACTGTAGCAACAACTGATTTCATGCCTTGAATGGGATAATCTCCACAAACTAAAGGAAACAAAGGTTAGAGCTCGAGTTTTAGAAACTACAGAGAGAGAGAGAGAGAACAATACTCATGCGTAGACTAAACCACACAAACAGAGGCAACAACAGCAAATGATCTATGAATTGGTTAAAGTTTTATGAATTACAGGACAAGCATGTCTATAGATCAGAAAAATAAACACGAATGGGGAAAAAACATCTGAATCTGATACAAAGGCTTCATTTCCAACCCTAACCTGAACAATCGTAGAAAACATGACAAGCACGATCAACTCAATTAGGTCGAAATTTGAGGAGAAAAATGCAAACGTATTACATCTTTGATGCACATAGCAAAGTTTAAGAGAAAGAAATCGAATATGATTGAGATTTAACCTTCAGAATCGTTGCTGCGTAAGGGGAGCGGGTGTTCATGCGATTCGTCCTCCATGCCTAGGGCTTTGCCGGGAAACTGAAATTTTTGAATTGTTGCCGAGACTCTCAACCTCGTGATACCTCTGCGGCCCGTTTATATGGAACCCGTCGCGCTTTGGGCCAGCACGACCCACAGCTCACTCCGGGTCTTGCCGTCCTGACCCTTTTTTAAATACCATTGGCCCAGCACGGCCCAGGGCCCAGGGTAAGAGTTGGGGCATGCCTAGACGTGACGGGTTGGCGGGCCGTGTCAAGTCGTGCCAGGCAGGTTGTGTCGGGCAACCCACTTAAAAACCTTATAAAAAACATTATAAAAACCTTATAAAAAAAATGAAAAGAAAACCTTATAAAAAATATAAAACTAATATATTTGACAACAAAAATGAAAAAAAGGTGCCCCTTGTTGGACACGGGCCCGCGGGGGTACTCTGGGGCCGACGGGGAACGCCCGTGGCCGGCTGGCCTAGTGGGAGCGCTTGGGCCGACAAGGGGTGCCCGATGCGATGTGGGATTCGCCTGGGCCGGGAAGGGGGAGCGCTCGGGGCCGATGGGTTCTCCCCCTATTGACCCAAGCAGCGCCCCTGTTGGCCAAGGACACCCTAGTCGACAGGGGGCACCCACGAGGGCCCCCCGCTAACCCGAGCGCCCCCTGTCGGTCCTGGTGTCTTGGCAAAATCTGACCCGACCCGCCAACATCCTTGAACCCGTCCAAATTTAGTGGGATTTCGATTGACAAAAATATAATTTCCTAATCAGGTCAAAAGTAAATATTGGCATTGTCTTTGGAACTGTCAATTTTTGAACTGACCGACGGGCCAACCAGCCCGAACCCAACTCGATTAACTGTGCTTGGGTTGACTCATTTATCATAAGAATTGAGCCTAGGCTTTACCAACACTCGAATTGTGTCAACCCATCAATTCGTGGATTACCCATTTAAATGGTTTTGATAGGTTTATAATTATATTTTATTATTATTTATAGACATTTTAAAACTTATTTAATAAGTTAAAAATTCATATTTTTCTTTTTTGAAAAAAATCATGTTCATTAAATATTCTTATAATATTTTTAAAATTTAATATACTAAATGAGGTTATATTTCATCTTAATTTTAGATTAAAATTAAAAATTAATTAATAAAATAAATAGAAAATAAACAGGTTAGGTGTGGGTTCGACCCGTTTATTGACAGGTTGGGTTCGGTTCTTTGATTTTCCAACCCGTTAGTAAATGGGTCAAACTCGATCCAACCCAATAAAGCTTGAAGCCGTTTACAACCCGCCTAACCCGACCCGTTACGTTCTCCATGGATTTTACACTATAAATCCTCCAACTTGCTCCACTCGAACCCGACTTATTGCTAGTTGAACTAATCCGCCAGAGCTGACTAGATATTTTAGTAGGTTTGGGTTAGTAACAGAAGTTGGTTTTTCTTAATTGAGTCAACTTATGCTAGTTAAACTCACCCGGAATAATAAATGCGTTGGGTTGGGTTGCTTGTAGTGACCCTAACCCTATCATTTAATTTGATAATTAAATGATAATTAATCTTTATGTTAAACCTTATGATCTAATTGTAAGATGACCCTTATATAATTTTGAAGAAATAGTGGTAACTTGTGTTAATGGTTATGAATTAGGTAGACTGGGCTTGGACACTACACAATAAACTCAAATTGGATCCTGGACTGGTCGAATAGCCCATTGGGCTTAAGGTAAGGCTAACTAGGTAATTCTACCTTTATTTGAATTAATTGAGTGGGATAATGGAATTCTCCCACTAACTCACGTACCTTCCAAATAGGAGAAAGAGATTCTTTGTTGTTTCACTCGTCCAAAACAAAAGAGAGAAAGGAAGAAATCTGGGTTGAAGGAAAAGAAAGAAAAGGAAGAAGAAGAAGAAGGCTAAAGGAAGACTTGGTGATCTTCTAGTGCTGGTAATCTGCAAAGAAAAGATTTGAGAAGAAAAAGGTAGGAATTCTCCATTGATCGTATGGTAGTTACATTCGTAAGATTGTAATGATGCTATAGATACATGTAGGTGATTGCATGATTCTATGGTTATACATGATCAGATTTGTTTTAATAAGATCTTGCGGTATTTTCATATTTGTATGTAATAACGTTGTGTAAAGGATTTATGTGATCAAATGAATATGTAGGAATATGTTCATGTTTTAAGGTGATTGTGATGTTCTTATGAATTCTTATGATTTAATTATAATTTTCAGATTTATTTCATATATGATTATGAGATTTAAGCAATGCGGATCTGTATATATAATTTTAGAATGATATGTTGAGATTTGATTAGGTTCATGATGAGAGGAATTAATTATATTGTGTTTAGAAGTGTAAAATTTAGTATGTGAGAGTGCGAGCACGAAGCCCTAGGAAAAACACAAAATTCTAAGCTATAATTGTCGCTCGATAAGACTCTTGGTAGATACCGAGCATCTATCGAAAAAAACTCAAAAAAGATGAGCTCTTGGAACAATCTACCTAGCCTTGGTATATCATCTACCAAGAATTTCGGTAAGAACCTTGGCAGATACCGAGGATCTACCAAAGCTCAAATGAACCCAAATTATATGGGGCGCTTCTATTTGATGATGTGGACATGCCTACAAGGTTAGTTAGTCTGCAAAATGAATGGTTATGACCATATGATGAAAGGTTTGTGATAGGTTTGATTTTCAGTATGATATGGTAGGTTCCGAACCTGATATGATGAGGATATGACCTTAAAGGGTTTGGATGTAGAAAGTGGATTTCAAGATGAGGTTAGAAAGGTTTGTGATGTTAGTCTAGAGAATTGAATTGTTTAAGTGGTGCTAGTAGCTTCCATTAGTTTGTCTTGTGATAGATTCTATTGTCTAAATTGTATAATGTATGAGTGGTACTGAGAGTATCCACAATTTGTGTGTATGATTGATTGTGATATATGAATTATGAATGTTTGTGAATGGTGCTGGGAGTATCCACTGGAAGTCAATGTGATTGACTATGTGTTTGAATTATGAATGTTTGTGAGTGGTGCTAGGAGTATCACTGGAAGTCAATGGGATTGACTTTGTGTAATGGTGTATTCTACCGTGTGGTGAAAGTCCCTTAAAGAATGAAACAGTGTACTGGTGGTATTCTACAATGTGTGAAAGTCCCTTAAAGAATAGTGTACTGGTAGTATTCTACCGTGAGGTGAAAATCCCTTAAAGAATAGGAATTGTGACATTCTATTGTGAGGTGCAAGTCCCTTAAAGAATAGGAATTGTGACATTCTATCGTGAGGTGCAAGTCCCTTAAAGAATGGAATTGTGGCATTCTAACGTGGGTGCATGTCCCTTAAAGAATGGGTTGAATGTTAAATGAGCATGTGATTGGGCTAAGCCTAATTACCCCCTGCATTGCATATGCATCATCATCTACATTTCATTGTGCATAATTGCATCATATCATATTCATTAATCATTGTGCATGTTTGATTTGAGGTAAATGCTTGTGAATACTTCAATTTATTGATTGTTTGTATTGTGATTGTGTTTGTATTGTGATATGTTTGGTGAGATGGTGGGACCATGTGAATTGAATTGTGTCTGTGGCATGGTGGGACCATGTGGATTAGTCAAGGCATGATGGAATCATGTAGGCTATATTTTGAGGCATGATGGGACCATGCGATTTACTTGTTAAGCATAGTGGGACTATGTGGTTTGTTTGTATGCATAGTGGGACTCTGTGGTTTGATTATTGTGCATGATGGGATCATGTAGATTGTATTTTATGCATAATGGGACCATGTGGTTTGATTATTTGTGCATGATGGGATAATAGGACCAATGGTTTATCATGGTGGGACCATGTAAATAACTTGTTATGATGTGATATGAATATATGTATGACTTACAATTATAATGGGATTGTATGATTGATAAACTGTGATGGAATGTATGGGATTACAATGTACTATGTGATATGCATAATAACTAGTGTGTTTAATATAGTAATGAGCATGCTAATACAATGTGAATGATGTATTATCTGTTGGTTGAAATTGCATGAATTAGTCTGTGTTATTATAATTCTATGAAGATAGTTATTGTAATTTTTATGGATTTCTCTACGAGGTTTCGGCTGACCCTATATTGAAACAGGTAGTCAGTTCATTTGAGAAGCAGGACGGGACAGGAAGTTCTTTAGTTTCAGATACATGAATAATACAATGGATTACATTATGTTTTATTTATTGACTTTGGTTTTGACTTGATGGGGCGTAAAAGTTGTAATAGACTAGATATTCTTTTGGTTTGTGGGATTAAGCTTAACTTGCATTAGTTAAGTTAATGGTTTTAAATTATTCAGTCTTCTGCTGGTTTACTATTTAAACTCTGATTAACCATGATAGTGGTTATATATTATTAATGGTTATCTGCATCCACACGTTGGATCCAAATGTTATTCCCTTGAAAATCCTTGAGATCCTATATCTCAAATTTGGGACGTGACATTGGTGGATTTAGATTATAAACCCACCGACCCGCTCGAACCCAAGTGACCCATCTATTAAATAGACGGGTTTAGGTTGACTATATCCTAATCAGGACGTGATCCGATCTTACCCATTACCTGCTCCAATTGAAATCCAAGGGGTAGAGAATTGCAATTAACAACCTCTCCCACTGAATTCAATAGCTTCAAAAATAACCAACAAAGAAATTCTGTGGAATTCATATAGAATTCGAATTCTAACTCCTTAGTACACTCCCAAACTGAAAAATTGGAGTTGGAGGCTCCAATTCCAATCCAATCCCAATTCCACCTTCAATTCCACGAACCAATCGGGCCGGAAACCCTTCATTGTTAATGGTTTTCTGTTAGCATGAAAGATTTTTTGTTGCAGTTTTTTAGGTTCAAAACAGAGCATTCCAGTCTTTGTTCAATATCCTTATTTTGCAGCAGAAAGAAGTTGAATGTGTTACTGTTTCACATATACTTGTTCCAATCTAATCTGCATAAGAAGGTAAACAGTTATCTAAGAGAGAAAGAAAAGGTTCAAGGGAGGGATAAACAAATATCTACAATGATCAACATGATAAAAGTTAAGCTTCAACATTGCTTTATCCATTTCCACAAGGCCAATAACAAATCACCACTAAATGTGACTGATTCTTTTTATTTAGTAAAATTACTTGGTGGATAAACATAAGCTAATTGATAAACCTAGCTATTTACTTCACAGGCCCTAGATTAAGGATACCCCAAGAAGTTTAAGGCCATGATAAGCTAATTGATAAACCTAGCTATTTACTTCACCAGCCCAAGATTAAGGATACCCCAAGAAGTTTGAGGCCATGACTTCTCCCTTGCCTTCATCAACAAAACCCTAGCCCATGCAATCCACCCTTCCCAAGACATTCTCTTATCCCAAGGACTTCCCCATTCCAACATAAGTGTCAAGCCCCTTTCAGCCTCTCTCTCAGCCTCTTCATACCTCCCCTTTGTCAAATAAACCTGACCCAACACCACATGAGGCTCTCCCACAAAAGGGTTCTTCTCAATACACCTCAACAACATCTCAATTCTATCAGAGTCTCTCTTCTTTGATCCATCACAAACAGCTTCCCAATACAAATCTCTAGCAACTATCTGCTCTTCTGCATCCAAAACCCCAGTGCAATTCTCAAACACAGGTGGGATCACAAGCTCAATATCTTCATCCCTATCTCCATCTGATAAACACCCATTAACCCTCTTCCTCCTCTCTTCCATGAAAATCACTTCTTCTCTCACAATCAAAGTATACAATGCACCCATCCTCGATATCGAATTCATCCAAAGCCCCGGCTTTCCGTCTCCGGGCCAAAGAGCACCATAATTATTGCCGGAAAACTCTAGCCGGCCGTCGATATTATCAAATAAACCATCCTGAAACCCGAAGAGCTGGTCACTGAAATCAGCCATGGTCATCATAAGGAAAACCGCAACAACCCGTCTCGAGACCAATACATCATCACCAGTCTTTATGTGCTTCACGTATATCCCTTCAGCAGGAACAATGGATTGTATCTTCTTCCTCCAACCTTCTTCATCATCGAACAAACCCTTTTCCTTTGCATTCCTTGAGGAAACCTGGGATAATTCAAGGTGTTTGACGAGTTCTTGATCGGTGTAACGGAAGAGTAGATCGTCGTGGATGAGAGATTGGCGTGGGACGATGCAGAACAGATGGATCAAGCGTTCTGCAGATTCACCGACGTGTTCTTTAACGGTGTCGCGACCTGTTGAAGGATCGAAGATGGCGAGGTTAACGTAGGAATTGGAGTAAGCTGAGTGGAAGAGACCACATAGAGATACAGAATCAGGAGAGTTCCATAGGTTTAGAATCCGGTAGATGTCGACGAGGTGATCTAGGAAGGTTCCGTGCTTGTGCCAGCACTCGCCGGCACCGACGGAGCGAAGGACGGCGACAAGAGAAGGGAGTTTTGGGTCTACGGATTCAAGCTCTCCACGTAGAAAAGGCTTAGCTGATTCTAAGAGGGTTTGGAGGTGCTTTTGAGATGGAGAAGATGAAGAAGAAGAAGGCATGGTTACACGGGAAAGGTGATTCAGAGAGGGGAAGAAAGGAAAAGATGTGATTTTAGATTATTGGGAAAATTACCAAAATCCCGATTATTTCAAGGGAGTAAATAGAGAGTGACGTCACAGTATTGAGCCGGATCCTCTGTGATCGGGCCCCCTGTGGTGTTCCGTGGTGTACAGACAAACTCCGGGGCGAAATGGTATTTTCGCACCCGGGCCCACTTTTGGGTGCGAAAATATCATTTTGCCCCGGTGTTTGCCTCTGCACCACAGGAACACGGCTCCGCATCCTCTACAGCTTAAGACTTGCAGCAATTCATACAACACTGTTGGATTACTGTCATGTGGATACCAAAATGGTACCAAAGGCAAATTAGCAAGGGTACCCAGTTGTAAGGGTACTCATGTGTTATTCAGAAAAAAAAAACTAACGTTGTTAACGGCCTTTTTATTATTGTTTTTTTGCGTCATTTTGGTTGCTCCCGTTTTTCCTCCAATTTTCAAACTCATTCTGAACCCCACATTCCCAGCTTCAACAACATCAATACTCTAGAGAAGAGAGTATCTACATCATCATCAACGACATCAATATCTACTCATTAGCAATTTTAGCTAACTAGATCTCGTTTTATCTGGATTGTTGTTGTTCTTTTCTTTTCATTAAGAATGATCAATACTCCAAAGAAGAGTATCTATTATCAACAACATCTATACTCTACTGAACAAAATTTTTAGCTAGAAAAGAGAGAATCTCGTTCTCTCGAGATTTCTCTACAATATCATTAAGGATCTGCAACAGCTAACCATCGGTATTATTCCGTCTCACATTTATAGCTATTGATTTCTAAATTGTTTAAGCAATGTATAACCAAACCTTGTAGACTTAGCTGTTAAAAGGTACCCAATGCTAAATAAGGGGGTACCCTCGGCTTAATTATTATGCCAAGAGTACCATGTACATTATAACACCAAGAGTACCCTCTTTTAAGCCTTGGGTACCCATGGTTTCATGATTCACAGGGTATCCATAGGCTTGAAAGAATGAAGTCAAGAGTACCCCCTCTTATATTAAGATAAGGGTACCCCTTATTTAGAATTGGGTACCCTTTAAGCATGGGGTAAGGTACCCCCTCCAATGGGTTATGGAGACGCACAAATAGGGTACTAAGCTTGTGTTTGTGTGTGTGGGCCATGGTGGTGAGGTGTGAGGGAGTGTATTGGGTGTGGTGGGGGGTACTCAAGGCTTACATGTTAAGCCTTGTATACCATTTGACCAATTAAGCATGGGGTACCCAAATTAAGCCTTGGGTACCATGTTAACAGGGTACCCAAGGCAAAAAAAGGCCAAAAAAATAACAGTTGGCTTGAAATGGTGCTCTATGCCTTGGGTACCCTCTAAAGGGTTGTGGAAAAAAGGCACAAATAGGGTTCTAAGCTTGTGTTTGTGTGTGGGGGGCATGGTGGTGAGGTGTATGTGGGTGTGGTGGGG
>JAUPMG010000017.1:8144429-8158110 GCA_031762675.1 Pachysandra terminalis | reverse complement strand
CCCGGAGACCGGCGGAGGTGCCCAGGGTTCAGCGAGGGAGCCCAGGGTTCAACGGGGGCACGCCCAAATTTTTTTGATCAGTATGTATAAACATTAACATATCACAATTTTTTTTATCAATAAAGTGTTTATAAAATCATGACAAATATTTTTGGGTAAATTCTACATACCTCCCTTGAGGTTTGGTATAATATCCATACCTTTCCTATCTTTCTCAAAAATACAAATACACCCCTCTACTATCTTTATTCGGACATGAACCTCCCCTACACTAACGGAACTTAACGGAAATCATAAACTTTTACATGTTTAAACTATTTTTCTCTCGTATTTAAACCTTTCACACCACCACCCAACCACCACTACCCACCAAATACGAGGACAAAATAATCTAAAACATGTAAATTTTTATGATTTCCACTAAGTTCCGTTAGTGTAGGAGAGGTCCATAGTGTAGGAGAGGTCCATATCCGAATTGAGATAGTAGAGGAGATGTTGTACTGTTGAGAAAGAAAAGGGAGGTATCTAGGTATTATACCAAATCTCAAGCGAGGTTTGTGAAATTTACCCAATTTTTTTTTATCAATAAAATTTACCTATCATCACAAAATTGTTTTTTATTAGTAAAATGTGTATAATCACGATATATTTTTTTATCAAAAATCACGATTTGTTTTCTTTATCAATAAATCTATATAAAAACATTCACATATGACACTTTTTTTATCCATAAAAAAAGTGTGTATAAACATTTAGGCATCATAATTTTTTTAATCAGTAAAGTGACATTCACATATTACCAAAAAAAATAAAATTTGATCACTATAGTGTGTATAGTTTATTCACACATCACAATTTTTTTAATTAAAAAAGTGTATAAACATTAGCACATCACTAATTTTTATTTTTTTTAGCAGAAACGTGTATATAAACATCAGGCGCAGGGGATGGCGGGGCCCCCCTTCCCAGGCGCCCAGGCTGGGGGCATTGTCAGCAGGGGGTGCCCTGGTTGTCAGGCGAGGGGTGTCGGGGGTGGGGGGGACCCCGGGGGGCGTCTGAGCCGACGGGGGCGAGCCCAGATCTTTTTGATCAGTACGTATAAAGTGTGTATAAACATTAACATATCACAATTTTTTTTATCAATAAAGTGTTTATAAAATCGAAACATCACAACTTTTTTTTATCAGTAAAATTTACCTATCACAAAACTTTTTTTTATCATTAAAATGTGTATAAATAAACATTCAATAATCACAATTTTTTTAAGAATAAAATTTATATAAAAACATTCACATATGATACTTTTTTTATACGTAAAAAAAAGGAAAAAAAAAAGTATAAACATGCAGACATCATAATTTTTTTGATGAGTAACGTGTATCATTACCAAAAAAGGAAAAAAAAAATGATCACTCAAGTGTATAAACATTTAGGCCACAACCTTTTTTTTTTTAATTAGAAAAGTGTATAAACATTCTCACATCACCAATTTTTTTTTTTTTTTATCAGAAACGTGTATATAAACATCGGGCGTTGGGGATGGCGAGGGGCGCCCCTTTCGCAAGGGCCCAGGATGGGTTCGAGGATGGTTGGTGGTTTGGATAAGATTTTGCCGGGGGAAACCTGGGGGGATCGATGGGGAACGTCGCTCGAGCTGAGGGGGGGAGGGTCCGTCGGTCCCGATGCCCCCTGTCTGCTGGTGCCCCCCTTCGGCCTCGACACCCCCAATCGGTCCCGACGCCACCTTGTTGAACAATGCACCTCATCTGAGCCCCCCCCCCCGGTCGGCCCAGACGTTTCCTCGGGGAGGGGGCGCATTGTTTGACAGGGTGGCACGGGGGGTGTCCAGGCCAAGGGCGCTAGCGGGTGGGGGGCATAGGGACCAATGGACCATCCCCACGTCGGCTCGAGCGACGCCCCCCACCCCGGTCCTCAAAATCTTACCCAAACCACCAATCATCCTCGAACCCGTCCAATATTTAGTGGGTTTAGATTGGCGAAAAATAAATTTCCTAATCGGGTCAAAAATAAAATATTTGCCTAGTTTAGGTTGTGCGGGTCTTTGGAACTGTCAATTTTTGAACTGACCGGCCAACCATCCCAGCCCGTACCTAACTCGATTTAATGGGTTTAGGTTGACCGATTCATCATAAGAGTTGGATCAAAAATAAAATATTTTGCGGGTTTAGGTTGTGCGGGTCTTTGGAACGGTCAATTTTTTAACTGACCGGCCAACCAGTCCAATCCGTACCCAACCCGATTAAATGGGTTTAGGTTGACCGATTTATCATAAGAGTCGGGCTTAGGTTTTACCAACCCGTTCGAAATTGGATCCACGAATCCGTTATTACCCATTTTAATAGTCTTTTATAGGTTTATAATTATATTTTATAATTATTAATTATTTATAGATATTTTAAAACTTATAAGTTAAAAATTCGTATTTTTTTTTCTTTTTTTGACAAAAAAATCATGTTTATTATATATTCTTGTAATATTTTTAAAATTTAATATACTAAATGAGGTTATATTTCATCTTAATTTTAGATTAAAATTAAAAATTAATTAATTAAATAAATAAAAAATAAACGGGTTAGGTTTGGGTTCAACCCGTTTATTGACAAGTTGGGTTCGGTTATTTGATTTTCCAACCCCGTTAGTAAATGGGTCAAACTCGATCCAACCCAATAAAGCCTGAAGCCGTTTACAACCCGCCTAACAGGTTCCGTTGTGATCTCTATGGGTTTTACACTATAAATCTGCCAGCTTGCTCGACTCGAACTTAACCCATTGCTAGTTCTAGCAAAATTTGAGCTAACCTACCAGAGCCAACCAGATACTTTAGTAGGTTTGGGTTAACAAAAATTGGTTTTTCTTAATTGGGTCCACCCAAACCCACTTGAATAATAAATGGGTTGGGTTGGTGGATTTAGATTATAAACCCACCGACCCATCTTAACCCAACTGACCCATATATTAAATAAACGGGTTTAGGTTGACTATATCATAATCAGGACTTGATCTGATCTAACCCATTTCCAGCTCCAATTGAAATCCAAGGGGTAGACAATTGCAATGAACAACCTCTCCCAATTAATTCGATAGCTTCAAAAATAGCCTATAAAGGAATTCTATGGAATTCATATAAAATTGGAATTCTAATTCCTTAGTGTACTCCCAAATGGAAAAATTGGAGTTTGAGGTTTTAATTCTAATTCCAATTCCAACCCCAATTCTACCTTCAATTCCACGAATTAATCAGGCCAGAAACCCTTCATTGTTAATGGTTTTCACTTTTCAGTTAACTGGAAAGATTTTTTGTTGCAGTTTTTTAGGTTCAACATAACAATCTAGCCTCTATTCAATATCCTTATTTTGTAGCACAAAGAAACTGAATGTGTTACTGTTTCACATGTACTTATTTCAATCTAATCTGCATAAGAAGGTAAACAATTATCTTGGGTCCGATTGTTTCAAATAATTGGAATTGATGTTAAGAGTTGTAATTCCAATTTTAATTCATTGAGAATTGGAATTGTGTAGAATCGAGATTATCATGATTGGATGTCAACAAATAATTGGAATTTACAATTTGAATTTTTTTTAAATTTTTTATAGTTTTATTTTTAATTTTTTAATTTTTTGTTAAAGATAGATATAAATCCTACCGACCCGACATCCATTTGAAATCCACGAGTAGAGAATTGCAATTAACAGCCTTCCCTATAAATTTGGCAGCTTCAAAATAGCCTACAAATAAATTCCGTAAAATTCATGTAGAATTCGAATTCCAATTCCTTAATGCACTCCCAAACGGAAAATTAAAATTAAAGTCCCCAATTCCAATTCCACGAACCAATCGGATAGAAAAAAATAAAAGGTTCAACGGATAAACAAATATCCACAATGATCAACATGATAAAAGTTAAAGCCTCAACATTTCTTTATCCATTTCCCCAAGGCCAATAACAAACCACCACTATATGTGCCTGTTTCTTTTTATTTAGTAAAACTACTTGGTGGATAAACATAAGCTAATTGATAAACATAGCTATTTACTTCACAAGCCCTAGATTAAGGATACCCCAAGAAGTTTGGGGCCATGACTTCTCCTTTGCCTTCATCAACAAAATCCTGGCCCATGCAATCCACCCTTCCCAAGACATCCTCTTATCCCAAGGGCTTCCCCATTCCAATATAAGAGTCAACCCCTTTTCAGCCTCTCTCTCAGCCTCTTCATACCTCCCCTTTGTCAAATAAACCTGACCCAACACCACATGAGGCTCTCCCACAAAAGGGTTCTTCTCAACACATCTCAACAACATCTCCTCAATTCCATCAGAGTCTCTCTTCTTGTATCCATTACAAACAGCTTCCCAATACAAGTCTCTAGCAACTATCTGCTCTCCTGCATCCAAAACCTTGGTGCAATTCTCAAACACAGGTGGGATCACAAGCTCAATCTCTTCATCCCTATCTCCATTTGATGATAAACACCCATTAACCCTCTTCCTCTCTTCAATGAAAATCTCTTCTTCTCTCACAATCAAAGTATACAATGCACCCATCCTTGATATCGAGTTCATCCAAAGCCCCGGCTTTCCGTCGCCGGGCCAAAGAGCACCATAATTATAGCCGGAACACTCATACCGGCCGTTGATATTCTCAAATAAATCATCCTGAAACCCGAAGATCTGGTCACTGAAATCAGCCATGGTCATCATAACGAAAACCGCAACAATCCGTCTCGAGACCAATGCATCATCGCCAGTCTTTATGTGCTTCACGTATATCCCTTCAGCAGGAACAATGGATTGTATCTTCTTCCTCCAACCTTCTTCATGATCGAACAAACCCTTTTCCTTCGCGTTCCTTAACGACACCTCGGAAAATTCAAGGTGTTCGACGAGTTCTTGATCGGTGTAAAGGAAGAGTAGATTGTCATGGATCAGAGGTTGGCGTGGGACGATGCAGAATAGATGGATTAAACGCTCTGCAGATTCACCAACATGTTCTTTAACGGTGTCCCGACCTGTTGAAGGATCGAAGATGGCGAGGTTAACGTAAGAATTGGAGTAAGCTGAGTGGAAGAGACCACATAGAGATACAGAATCAGGAGAATTCCATAGGTTTAGAATCCGGTAGATGTCGACGAGGTGGTCTAGGAAGGTCCCGTGCTTGTGCCAGCACTCGCCAGCGCCGACAGAGCGAAGGACGGCGACAAGAGAAGGGAGTTTTGGGTCTATGGATTCAAGCTCTCCACGCAGAAAAGGCTTAGCTGATTCTAAGAGGGTTTGAAGATGCTTTTGAGATGGAGAAGAAGAAGAAGATGAAGATGAAGGCATGGTTACAAAGGAAAGGTGAAAGGTGGTTCAGAGACAGAGGGAGAGATTATTTCGAATAAGTAAATACTAAAGAGAGAGAGAGAGACGTAAGGGTTTTGGAGTCTTTTGACGATTAGGTTGCGAGGTTGGAATAATACCAAAAAAAACAAAAAAAAAAAGGTTGCGAGGTTGGAAAAACGTTGGCAAATGTTAAAGAAAGTCGCATATAAAAAGACAAAGCATGGGGAGAAATTATTTAGTGCGTTTGACCAACAGAAATTAAGTTACACATGACATGAGTTCACTAAACAGCTTTCTTGACCGTGGGATTGATTTAGTGTGGCTATGGCGTTCGTTTGATTTTATCTGTTTTATAAACTGAATTGGGCTGGAATTGGATTGTTGCTATTTACGGTTCAATTGTTTGATTGAATGGTTCCAACTTTGCAGAATCGCATCACCCCTTTGTTTTTTTTTTGGTAAATTACAGTTATCTCTCACTAGGTATGCACAACTTAGAGAGCATTTCATTAACTTGGAGAGCATTTCATCTTGAGCGAAAATAGTGGAATATCAATTGGAGGGTGTGCGGTGTGTATATTCACGTTACTTATTTAGCTGACTTTATCTTTTAGTGATAATATAAGGGACATCTGGATATGTGTTGTGCATACACATACAGTCAGCTAAAATTCCACCATATATGCTCTAGACGATATGCTCTTCACAAATTGCAATAACTTCCCTTCACCTCTTTGAAACAACAGTTTCCTCCCTATCAGAAAATGTTCGTTAAAGATTTAATGTTTTTTTTATTGTTTACTTAAATGCCCCCAACAATAAATCCAATGTTTAATAATTCTACTATTCCTAGAAGAAAAAACCAAAATTTTTTTTTCTTTCTTCTTTTCCTCAACTTAGGTCTTCTTTTTTATTCCCAACTTTTGTCAATACAATTACAATATTGGCCTAAAGCAATTGAGTGATCTATTAAAAAGTCACTTTCTTTCATAAGGTTAACTTTGTCAATGCAAAAGCTTTCTCAAATTAATTAATTTTAATATAGTCATCATTAATTAATTATAATGTATCTCTTTAATGCCCCTTTATAAGTATACCTGAAATATTCAATTCGAAATTTCAGTTAAATTTCATAATTAAATCAATATAACATTTTAATTGATAATAAGAATCTTAAGGACTATAAGTGTTACAACTTTAATAGTTTTAATGCCTTTTGAAGCTCCCTTTTACTTGTAGTAATGTTATGACTTTTATAACTTTTAAATCTCTTATTCATATTCTACATTTTCTAAGTTTCAAACCAATCAACTTCTTCAATGAGGTAGTATGAATTCTGATAATATCTGCATTCATATTCTGCCTTTTGCTTGAATATCTCATGGTTGCATTTCAATATATGAAATGAGTTGTATACATAATAATTTTAAACATTTTTAAGTTTATATAAGTAAAAGTCAATTTTAAAGGTTATTATGATCAATATATAAAGTTCCATCACCGAGTTAATATCATTTCCATGGTTATATTTTAGTTTTCATTAATCAATTAATACATATGATATAGACTGATTATATGTATTATTAATGTTTTTTCATTTCATGTATCATTACATTCAAATCAAATCACCGACCCTTGACATTCTGTAACACCCACATACTATTTAAATATTATTATATTAGAATCAAATCACTAACACTTGATATACTATAACCTTATATATTATTTACATTTCATTATATTAAAATCTAATTACGTACTAACCCTTAGTATTATATAACAACCTTATCTATTTATATATAATTACATAAAAATCAAATCACTAACGTTTCATATTTCATAATTCGTATATACATAATTATATCTAAATTACATTAAAATTAGATCACAAACCCTTGATATTTTGTAACACTTACATATTATTTAGCTTTCATTGTATTAAAATCTAATTACCAACCCTTGGTATTATGTAACACCTTTATACTATTTAGATATAATTACATTAAAATCAATCAATAACCTTTTATATTATGTATCTCCTATAGACATAATTATATCTAAATTACATTAAAATCAAATCACTAACCCTTGATATTTCGTAACTCCTATATACATAATTATATTAAAGTAAAATCAATAAAATTAACTTATACTCTATATAAATAGACCACCCATCTCAGTTAAAATTTTACACCTTAGTTGAAGAGATTGATGATGATTACTTGAAAAACAAGTGGTTCGTGGGATTTTATGTGACAGGTATGAGTGGTGCATTTTAAAATAGAAAATAGTAATTTATTTATAGATTTTATTTTCACGGTGTTCAAATTTAGCTTAGATTCTCATGCTTGCTTATTTTTAAGGTTTTCTTTTTATATTAAATCTGTAAAATTAATAGATTCTACAAAATTTATATTTTGTTGTTCGTCACAATCCTTTAGCTTTATGTATTTCATAATTGAAAAAAAAATGTTCTATTGTTTAGTGATCCACATAATTAAAAAATAATGTAATGTTCATTGAATCACATAATTCCTAAATAGAAAATTACTTATTTATTTTAGTTGATTATTTTCCTTTGCCAATCACTAAAAAATTTAAACTAAAACGTTTTTCACTTTCTTCACTTAAATTTATCATATTTTCGTAATTATGGAAGTGCAATAGAGGCAAAATAATTATAATTAAATTTCTCAATAAAAACTATCTAAAATATAATTATTATCTAATTAGATATTTGAAATAGATAAGTTGTATGAGTGAAAATGCTATTGGCAACTGATATAACTCCTTCAATACTTAATTGGACTTCCCAAATTCTATGAAATTAAACTATTTGTTTTTTTTTGTTGGTGTTGATGATGTTGTTACTAATATTGCTAATTATTATCATTAATATTGTTATTATAATTATATCTTTGAAGATCATTTAATTCATTAACTCCATAAAAATAGAATTTTATAATCCTAATAATTCATTCTATTTTATTTTTATTAATGACATCATAACTAGTACAACTTTTATCTTTTCTAATACCCTTATCTATGCATTTTTTAAGTTGTTTTGAATATAAATTTTCTCCACAAGCTCGTCATTTGAATTGAAATTGCAATATTTGAAAATTTGAATAAAATTGGAGTTGGATAGCTAAAAAGTTAAAAGACTACATGACAGGGTTCTTATTCTCGGGATCCTTGATCGGACTGGTCCAGGCCGATCCGGTATTGGATCGGCCGATCCTTGTCCGATACAAATGTTGGATCTTTTTTTTTTTTTTTTAATAAAAAAAAAATTGATTGACCGGACCGACGATACCGGTTGGGATTGAACCAATCCAGGTCGATACCGGTTGGATCCTTTATTTTATAATTTTTTTTTAAAAAATAGAGATCAGTTGGATCGGTCGATCCAGTCATTGGACCGGTCCGGATCGGTATCGGTTGGACCCGTCCAATCCAAAGCCTCAGGATACAATAGTTGTATCGTGGGTTGGGATCGGACCGGTCCTGGCTGATCCCGATCTAGATCAGGATTCGGACCGGCCGATCTGATCCGATCCTTGAAATCATGCTACATGATTCAGTCATCTTTCATTATTCACGATGGACAACAATGATCTGATTGCTAAAAGGGCAACAATGATTTGATTACTAAAAAACTCATCTTTGATACTATCATTGAAATGATTTTGAGTATAGGATATGATTTTGTTTCACTAATCAAAATTTTATTTTTTATTTTCTATGGCTTTATCAATACTCCAATCAAATATATCTTCGTAAATAAATGGAGGGGATATATATGTGTAAGATTGAATCAGTTTTTTTATATAAGATTTGTCAAAAATATATAAGAAAGATTTGAATGGGTGAAAAAATGTTTAAATTGTGCCTTGACCTTATACACAACGATGAAACCTATATAAACACCTTAACCTTATTAAGTAGCTTTTACTTAAAAGTTGTTTGTTTCGAACACCACGTGCAACGCACGTCCTATATACCAGTTTAATAGAAAAAAGAGTTTGACAAAAAATACCCTTTGAGGGTTTTGATGCTTACAATATAGAAAGAAAAAGTAGAATTAAAAAAAGAAGAAGAAGAAGAGGAGGAGGGTTGAAGGTAAAAACCCTTTCAGTGTCTATGATCATCGCCATTGCAAGTGTTAGAGATAGTGGATTGCCCATAGTCACTAGTCTCAAGATCTAAGGGGGAGAGACCTGATTCGTCCCATGTGGCATATATTGGGTAGGCGTACAAGTTGTAACCCTAATTTAATTTTTGACAGTGAAAATTTCTTCTCTTCCGTAGACGTAGGCTTTGCCAAACCACGTATATCTGTGTGCATTGTTTTGATCTTCGTTTTACCGTGTTTATTATTATTGTTTGACCTTGATCAAGCAATAATATCATAAACACCATGGCTGTTGAACATTGCTGCCGGGAGATGGTATTTTAGCTTCGCTCGGTCCCATAGGTTCCCTCCCCCTTGGATCTAGAGACTAAGTGAATATGAGCCATCCATTATCTCTAACAGGGTCAGCACAGATTGTATAGTAATGGTTGTAGAAATCTAAAGAACAGAAAAACAAAATGGAAGGAGACAAAATGATATCATGAATATCCTGGTAAGCTATCATAAGGATCCAATTTCAACTGATCATAAAGTCACTTTTTATTTGTAGAATATGTAGTGACAATACCAGCATTCATAACAGACCTTGTTTAAATTGGGCAGGCTATGAAAACAGAACAGAAAAATACATCCTGTTAAGAAAACTGACAGCATCCCTTAATTAACTCACAGCTCAAGCTCATCTCCAAGCAGGGCAGGGTACCCCACCACCACGAGTAGGCGGTGACACTGCTCCAAAGGGTACCTGACCTCGAGGCCGACTGGAGCTTCTCAATGCTTCATCATATCAGGGACTCTAGGAGCTTCTTAACTAGGTCGTCTCTTCGTGCGTCATGACCAGGTCCTCAGAGGAGCAGGCGCAGGCAGACCTTCACCATAAGTAGCTGCAGCAGTACCAGAAGGGGGACCACATCCCTGTTTTACAAAATGCAAAAATAGCATCAATGCCTGTATGGTTGCCTAATAAGATTCTTTTTACAGGAAGCAAAAGATAGGTCTAGAAATTCAAAACTCAGGCTCAACCTGTTGGGTGTTTGAGTCATTTACTCTCTTCCCTATTTTAGCATCATTCTATGAGCTAGCTCATAGAAAAGAACATGAGATCCGTTCATGACGGACTTGTATGAGCCATGCCCACCCAAGATAAGCCACCCAATACAGCTTTGCTCCTATGATACAGAATGGAATAAGTCATGGGGAATTTTTAATTCCCTAGGAATCAAATATTGAGAGAAAAATATGTTTAAGAATGGTATAGAAGGTTACTGATGGTTAAAAACATCCCAAATCACTGGATTGCATTAGTTTCCTATCAATCAGCAATACTGAATGCAAGTGAACATGAACTAGTAAACTTACCACGAAATGAATAGAATGGAATCAAAAAATTTGAGGGAGTAGGGTGAGAACAAATGCTGCTGATATTAGCATCATTTAATAATGTAAATTTTGACCCAAAAAACAAATTTTAATCGGCGAGACAAATGCTTAAATACTAGGCAGTTAAAGCACAATTGGATTGAGAATGGGAACAAAAAAAAAAAAAAAGGGAAGAGAAAAAATATTTCTGTTATGAATGATTCTCCTGAATTTGATTACAATTAGCATCCTATTCCAACCTGTAAGACTTTACCTCAGGAGACAATTTGAGGAATATTTGACAGTGATGCCTTTATTTTCTCATCTGAGAACAATAAATCAACCATGTTTCCTTGCAGATACTTCTCATAAGCTGGCAAATCAAAATGGCCATGTCCACACATAGCCATCAGAATAACTTTTGCTTCTCCAGTCTCTCTACAACGCTGAGCTTCTCTGATCGTGGCTGCTATGGCATGAGTTGGTTCTGGTGCTGGTATCAAACCTTCCGATCGAGCAAATTGTATAGCACCTGCAACAAAGGCAAATTTAAGATCTAGCATAACTATAAATTCAATGATACATTATAACAAGGTACATTCACTTTTTAGAGCAAAGCAGCCCTGTATAGCGAAGCTACAAAGCCAGCTGTGCAATGAGTGCACTCACATTTTATAAAAGAGTTAAATGTTGGACACATGATTGTCAAACACAATAATTGAATATGCATTGATATTCTCGCTATATGAAATGATTGATTGCATTCAATTCCTGGTTCACCTAACATTTCTTATTATGTGTGTATGAATTCATATATCTATCCTCTGTTGTTAAAATCTTACAATTCATTGTATGAATCTTACGATTCGATTTTGCCCTAGATCGATTTAAATCAATGAAAAAATTGGTTTATGTTTGAATCTTATGATTCACACATTGAATCTTACAATTTACGATTTAATTGTACGATTCATACGATTCAACTCTACAACACTAAAAGAAATGCCTGTTTCATTTTTTACTGAAAATTTTCCCTTTTCTGGTTTGATTTTTGTTTATATAGAACACAGTGCTCTAAAATAATTAAATATACATAAAGAAATATAGTTTACTAATTTTAAACAATAAAAAAATCCCTTTTCCTAAGAGAAATCTCAAAACCTAAATCCCAAATCCTATTTCTACTAAAACTACTATGAATCTTACGATTTACGGTTCAAAATTACGATTTGACTCTAAGTGGGCCCTAACGATTTTCGATGCGATTCACAATTTGACAACCTTCTATTTATCTAATAATCTAGATATACTGAGTAACCCTGTGTTATTATGTGATCTGATTCTTGCAACAATTTATCAACTAGTATCATAAAATGGCAGAAATCACAACAGGAAAACATAGAATCAATTACCCTTAAAGCATTCTGTCTGTGGTATTGCCAGTGCTTCCATGAAACCCAATTCATAGACATGTGAAATCAGGGGTGCCATACCATGATACCTCAAACCTCCTGCAAAAAAGAAACCCATATCCCTTAACAAGAAAATTGAGCGCAGATAGAGGAAGATAGGATCTATTATACATATGTAAATTACCTGCATGAATTGGGTCTGGAATGAAGTCGTGTCCAAGTGTATGCATCTTCATCAATGGAGTCATTCCTGCTGTATCACCATAATCGTATGCATATGTTCCTTTGGTAAGCGAGGGACATGCTGTGGGCTCAACTGCTCTAATAAGTGGGTTGATTTTCCCATTAAGCTTCTCCCGAATAAATGGAAATGCAAGTCCTGCAAAATTGGAACCTCCACCAGTACAACCAATGATCACATCCGGGGTCTCACCTATTGCCTCCATCTGCTTTATACACTCCTCGCCTATAACAGTCTGGTGTAGCAACACATGGTTCAGAACACTCCCCAGACAATACTTGGTATCCGAATGTGTAGCCGCGATTTCTACAGCCTCCGAAATAGCTATTCCTAAACTACCAGGGCTTGATGGGTCCATCTGTAGGATTTTCCGTCCAGCTTCGGTTATGTTAGATGGAGATGGGTGCACCTTAGCACCCCAAGTTTGCATCATTAGTTTACGATAAGGTTTCTGATCATAGGAAGCACGAACTTGCCACACCTATTTATAGAATCAAAATTATATATGGGGAGGGCAATGGATGACACCAACGCAATTCAAACCATGAGTTTTTTGTTCTTAGTTCTTACCTCACAATTAAGATCAAATAAGCTGCAGGCAAAGGCTAGTGCACTACCCCATTGGCCAGCTCCAGTTTCAGTCACAACGTTCTTGACGCCTTGCTGTGAATTATACCAGACTTGTGGGACTGCCGTGTTGGGTTTGTGTGATCCTGCCGGGCTGACCCCTTCATACTTGAAGTAAATCCTTGCAGGTGTGTCAAGAAGCTTCTCCAGCCTCTTAGCTCTGCTTTCAAATGGAACTTGTTAAATAAGACCATGACAAGTGTTAAAGAGAGTGGGTGGCTCATATTCACTAGTCTTTAGATCCAAGGGGGAGGGACCTAAGGGGCCCCATGGGGTGGAGCGGAAGGAAGGAGTACAAGTTGTAACCCTAATTCATTTTCGTAATAGCGTGTTAGAGATAGTAGGTAGCTCATATTCAGTAGCCTCTAGATCCAAGGGGGAGGGACCTGAGGAACCACATGGGAAGAGGTCCCTCCCCAGGTCACAGGTAACTCGTTGTGCTAGGTCAGTACCATGGAGTTGGGGGTGCAGGGGGAGGAGCACCCGCAGTACGGTAAGGGTATATTGGGGATTTTTCCTATATATTGGGTAGGAGTATAAGTTGTAACCCTAATTCGTTTTT
>JAUPMG010000017.1:8110419-8121422 GCA_031762675.1 Pachysandra terminalis | reverse complement strand
GGTGGATGGAGATACATTATTTCTGGGAATCCCCACGAATGACATGATTGTGGAGATGAATTCACGTTAGGCCTGAATCTTGTTTGGTCCTTTGCTGTGCTTCTTTAGTAGCTGTTGATAGGATGTGTTCTTTGTTTCTTGGTTTTCTTCTTTTGATTCCTTGGCTGGCTCCTTGCCAACCATTTTAACTTTGTATGTTCGTCCTCATTTTTATCATTATTCTTAAAAAAAAAAAAAAAAAAAAAAATTCTTCTGATATTCGACAATCTTCCTAGCTTTTTGTAGAATTTCTTGCAATGATCCATAAAAGGGGAAAAAATTAAAGAAGATAATTCTGTTTAATGTTTGATGATCTCAAGACTTTTGTGGTTGACTGGTTGTGGTTGTTGTTTGTAACTTCAGGACAGTTTATCATTGCCCATTTTGCAATTTATGCCGTGTTGGGAAGGGGCTTGGTATCGATGTCTTTCATTGCATGGCATGCAATTGTTGCCTGGGGATGAAGTTAGTAGAGCACATATGCCGGGAGAAAGGTCTAGAAACAGACTGCTCCATTTGTTGTGACTTTTTGTTTACATCAAATGCTGCTGTCCGAGCTCTTCCTTGTGGCCATTTCATGCATACAGCTTGCTTTCAGGTTTCTATCTTCACTGCAGCTGTTGCTTGTTTCCGATCTTTTGGATTACTTTTCTCCCTCTTAGATTTCTTTTCCCTGAAATTAAAGAAGAGAGGTTTTGGATAAGAGCTTGAATTTTTTTCCTTTGTGGTAGGCGTACACTTGCAGTCATTACACCTGTCCAATTTGCAGCAAATCCTTGGGAGATATGGCGGTAAGAAATTGTTTCTTTTTCTTCTATATTTAAATAAACAATTGTTTGTCTAGTTTATTTATATTGCTTGATGCTCCGCATAATGTGAAAATAAATATTTTGTTTAGCTATTCATGGAAATATTAGCACATAATTTCGTTTCGCTAAATCATTGGTTTTGTTCATGAGACTCCTGCAATCAGCTAATAATTTGGCAGATTGGCTAGCTAGGAGAGCAGTGTTGCTGGAAACTTATTGTTTAGGGGCATTCTACAGATGAGATTTTGTTGGAGATGCCATCCCTTCATGAGTGACCTTTTTGTCATGTTTTCTGGTGTTTTGTTTTACATATCCTATATTTGTTCTTTTCTTCCTCCTTTTCGGATGAATATATTGTACATAGAGTTAGAGCTTGTTAGCTCAAGTGAGTAGGTGTTTCTAGAATGTTAACGATGCATCCCACTTAAGCTAAAAGGGAAATTTTTTGGACCTCTGTTACACCTACCATGATGTATGGGGCAAAATTTTGGGCAAAAGAGAAGCAAGATTCATAGGATAGCATAACCGAAACGAGGATGATGGATAGTGTGTCTAGAAAAGGTGAGGAACAAACATGAGAGCTTAGGAGTAGCACAAGTTAGAGGTAAAATAAAGGCGAGGTCAGAGACCTCTACTGGAGATTCTGAGGTGATGTGTGATTGTGCAAGTTGAAGAGTCAAAAAGGGATAGAGGAAGACCAGAAAGTGCCTAGATGGAGTTAGAAATGATGCAGACACATAGGTTAATTGAATATGTGGCTTTTTTTATGGGTTGAAGTACTGGAACAGGATTGATGAGTTAGTTGGGATATGGCCCTGCTTGATATTCGTTACTCCAATTATCCTCTATATGTATACAGAAAATTTGACATTATTATGTTAACATAGGACGGTATCATCATTTCTGTTTTCTCTTTTGACTGTTCCTATGGTGGATGCTATTAAATTATAGCATCGTGCACACATGTACTCATAAATGCAACTATATGAGTGTCAGACAGTAAGATGCAGCTTTATGCTTTCTGGTAATAAATGCTTGCAGTTAAATTTTTATTTATTTTAACGGACTTTGGCCCAGTCATCATCAATAGACCGCTCCTTAGAGCTAGGGCTATCAATGGATTGGATCTTGATCCCATCTGAAAAATACGGACTTAGTAAGGGATTTCCGATCCAATAATCCAATAAGATATGATCCGATTCGATCCGGACTTTAATTGGATCAAATTCGGATATAGGTTGATTCGATTAGATAAGAGTCTGATCCGATTCCATTTATGCGCATATATAAATATTTAAAACGCATATTACAGATATACATATGTATGCATATATAATATTGGGTGACTACAAGTATTAAACATATAGTTAGAAATAAGTCACTAATTTAGGATACTTTTAAAAAAAAATTAAATATATATCAAATTATATTTCTTTTTATCTGATTTCTTATAATTATAAAATAGGTTTACCAAAAAATATGATAATTATTCGTATCCGATCTGATCCGAAACTAATCGGATTTTGTAAGGGATTTATGATATGACGATCCGATAAAGTATGATCCGACTTTTAATCAAATCAAATTTGAATATCCCCTAATCCGGTTCGAATCTGATCTGTTGACAGCCCTACTTAGAGCTGGACATGTGATCCTCATCCATGTATATTATTTAATTTAATGGGCCAACGTATGGGGTGTAACTAACTTTAAACTGTATCAGTAATAGCTCTTGTTCAACTTAAATCAGGTTGATCGCACTCCAGAATGTAGATAGGTACCATCCCAATCCAACAAGGTGGTTCTATCTTTAGGGAACCCTGAGAGTCTTTGTACTGATTTCCATGTGTATCAAGTATCCTCATAATTTATCTGTTGTAATTTATAAATTGAAGCTCAGGCTAAAAGTTTGCAAATATTCTAACTTTCCAACAGAGCAATGATTGGTAGTTGGGTTCTGAGCTGCAGTTTGTTGAATTTCAAGTATGTATTGTACCATGGAAACAAGGTTTTAAATTTTGATTTCGCCAGGGGGGGCCTGGTGAAATTTCGCATAATATCGCCGAAATGGGGAAATATTTCATGTCGCCAAACTAAAAAATGGCAATATTTCGTGGCATGTCGGCAAAACTTAAAACCTTGCCTAGAAATTACATGTAGAACTCCATGAAAATAAACATAATGTGAATTGATTTCATCCATTGCATCTTTCATAGTAAGTGGAGTTGGATGACTGGTGTTTCTATGAACTTGGATTTTTCTGGTGTGATTCAACTATTTGCCAGCGGCAAATAAACAGCCTAATTTATTTATTTAAATATTGGCATGCCTATTCAGGTATACTTTGGCATGCTCGACGCTTTGTTGGGTACTGAAGAGCTTCCAGAAGAATATAGGGATCGCTGTCAGGTACACACTACATTGCTTTGGATTCCTTTAGGTTCTTGTTGTTCAGTTGATTGAACTTTGTTATTTGTTATCTACTTACTGCAGGATGTATTATGTAATGACTGTGGTAAAAGGGGTACATCGCGCTTCCACTGGTTGTACCATAAGTGTGGTTTGTGTGGATCATATAATACCCGGCTGATAAAAACTGATTCAGCAGATCCAAACTGCTCGACGTCGAACGAACAACAACGGACGCAAGTCTTTTAGGTTTGATCCAGGTCTGTACATATTGTGTCTACCACAAAATATGCGAGGTTGAGTTTGTAAAATACTTGCGAATGCATAGTCTATTCCTTTTTTTTAATATCAAATGTTATAAATAGCGCTAGTAATAGTTTCCAGCACACTTCCATTGTAGTATTTTTGTACATTTAGACTCCTCTTATCTGCCAGTGTTCCAGAAACTAAAGGATCTTTATGGATCTTACCGTTCCACACTGGAATTCTTGAATTCGTTTATGCATGTACATGGAAACATCGACAACTGGATCTTTGTTCCAAAAATAATGAACGAAGTGAAAAATTTTGTTCACACATAACGCCATAACATTTTTCTATGTGGGAAAATATCACCTCTTTGTAAATTTATATCCACGAATTGAATCGAGTCCCTTGAACACTATCCAATGGACGATATTGGGCGACTAAAAACAACATATCCGTAGACCAAATAGGAGATGTAGTAGCGTCAATTGAGGTGGTTGGACGAGTTAAAATGGATTACAGTTTGCAAATTGAAGGATTCAAAGGGGAGTCTCAGGCACATATATTAACTGAAGATTCAATTTACTAGCCCCCAGGCATTATTATTGTGGTGGTTGTTGACCGCTGAACACTACACTATTTCCTCCAGTGATCGCCCCTTTGTTTCCACCACATTATCAGCTACGTACAGAACAGCAAGAATACAGAATATGGAGAATCCCAGATAGACCGGGCCGATTCCAAACTTGTTTACAATACTCAAGAAGTACAGGCCAATGAAAAGGTTGGAAACCTGCCCAGTAGGCTTCGTGAGTTTTATATGATTTATCCAATACCAATATAAATTTGAAGAAAAATAAGCAAGCAACATAGCAGAGACCACACTAACTCGGTCCGATACCGAGTTGAATCGCCAATTCAAGCATGGCCAAATTTTATTTTCTTTTTTAAAAATCATAAAACTTTTGAGGGGTGTTGGACGATTCATGTTGGATCATCCGATCCGACTCTTTTTCGGACTGAATCAGAGAAATTTAGCAATATTTGGGATCGGCTTGGGAGTGTGACTCGTCCCAAACCAATCCCGAGTTGTATCGGCCAATACTTAACACTATGGCAGAAACTTGACACTGAAGTGGTCCAGTTTGTATCAGGAAAAAAATGAAGTGGTCCAGTTTGTGATTTGTGGGAAGGGCAAAAAAGAAAAAAACGACGATCCTATTTGACAGTAAAATGTCAGCCTTGGTTCCGGTGAAATGAGCAAACTAATAATTTTCTAATTCCTTTCCTTTAAGCTACAGTTTATGTGCATTTGCTCCATCGAGTATTAGTAATAAACCTCTTAACCTTTCCGAGAAATTAAAAACAGGAATGTAAATATGTTTCTTCTGGACTTACCCAGTGCATGCCCAGTGATAAAGCAATTGCTTTTGCTGTGATTCTGGAGGAAAATATCTCTGGAAGTAGAACAGGTGGCACCGGTCCAGCACCGAGTGAGAAGGATAAGACGTAGCTGAGTAATTTGAATGAAAGCCTAATTAGAATTTGATTGAACACAGGATGAACTAAATATGGAAATCATGAACACAGCAAGATGAAACTTTAGTAACTTAACGAGGAATATTACTTACAGGACAGTTCCAAGAACAGTGAGGAATATTAAAAAGGAAAAAAACATTGTGGGCACGTTGGAAATGGAATTATATGGACCTTCCGAATGAGAAACGTGTCCATGTTGGGCACATTTCAGATTATGACAATTCACGGATTCTTGTGCGACAATCCTAATTTCATTGTTGTTTTATTGTTGGCACAGTATTAACTAACATTTACTATAAAGTATGAGTAAATGTTAACATGAACTTGTCTGTGCTGCATTGGTTGAATTGGATAAGCGATATGCATCAGTTTCTGATTCCAGCATCCATGTCTGTGCTGCATTGGTTAGGAAAATAAAATAAAATTACATAGAGAATGCCTACAAAGACACTCAAAAATAGGCAGGCGAATAAAACTGGTGAGTATTGTATATGAGTTAAGAGGATTTAGTCACCGATGACCAAAAAGTTGGACAATGACTCACCATATAAGTGGTATTATACCAACAGAGCTATTCACTCGTCAACATAGTTATTAATTTCTGAGGTATATTATAAGTTTCACTCTACGGTAACTCATTTCACAAGAAAAAGTGGATTTGGTTGAAAAATATTTAAGGCGATACTATCTAAAACTTATACAAAGATTCAATTTTTTTATCAAAGAATTTGAAGAACAATTGAAAACATGATGCTTCAAGATAGAAATCATCTCGAGCACAGTTTCCAATTTAGGGATATGGTATGGTTATACTTGGCAAGATTAAATGGTTAGAATAAGTAGTTGATGCTCATTGAATATGGTGCAACTTAACTCCTTGTCCAATATGGTGATGACGCTTTTAAGTCTTGAGTACCGATACTGTGTAAATGTATTTTTATTTGATGGTGGAAGTGTTTAACTGCTCGAACCATCTCTCTTGGATGAATGTGAGCATAGCAGTTAAGCAGTGTCTCACCAACAGAACATGATTTATTGCTAGAAAGAAATTCATAGAAAACCTTTCAATTTAGATGCAACTAGGATGAGTAAAACTGGGTAGCAAGTATTTCTCTTAGGGAACATGGATGCCGATTCCTAGCCAAGCAAATGGTTCTCCATGAAACAAGTAAAAGAGTACTTAATCAATGTCCATGTCTTAGTTAGGAGGTATTGGATTACAGTAAATAAAGAGAGATGATGCACCATGACCCGGGTTTTCCTTTGGATGTTATAAGAAAGTTACAGCACTTGCCTTGTAATACAGTGTTCTCTGCAATCTGAAGATCTTTAGAAAGGTATTCTAGTGCCCCATTTACTACTCTGCAACAGACAAGCATATGATTCTGCAGTAAGTCTAGTATCTATTAATGTTCTAAAATGAAAATGTGTAGCGTACCAACAAACTCCCTATGTACAGAGCTTGACTTGAAATGCAAGCAAATTTTCAGGTTAAAACTATTTTACTTCCCTCATGCAACGCACAGAATAACTGTGACGTGAACTGAAGAAAATAAGAACATGCTTTTTCTATAGTTAAATTACAACTTACCCAACATGATATCCAAACAAAATAGCTCCCAAGCAAGCAATGAGAACATATGGTAAAACTGATTCAGAAGATTTTCCTCGAGGCTTCGCAGAGGCGATTTCTCCAAAATATTTATCTGCAAAACATTTTCATATAATAATAAAAATAAAAATAAAAATAGTCAATGGAAAAAGCAAAGCACCAGAATCCAGAAGTATGGGGTACTTCCCAAATGAAGACATATCAAGACGTTTTCACAGATATGATGCCACAAATTGACCATGGCCACCTTAAAACGTTGAACTATTGAAGCACTCTGGCAGTGAGCACTTATTATCCATCCAAATAGGTCAACAGATTTTGTGATACCACTTTTACTGAGAGCTGTATACACATCTATTTCTTGGCCTTTCTACTGGTTGCGTTTAACATTCTATGTCCATGGTGGATACAGATATACCTCATTGTCTAAGTTATATAGCCCACAAGGGCTATAAGGTAGTCAACCGCAAAATTCGCTATCTGCAGTGCATGAACAAGACAACAAAGCATGCTTTTGTGTCCACAAAGACTGGCAAGAGATGAGCCACCCTAGCTCTATGAATAAAGGAAAGGGGCTATGGAAGGTCGTCACTGCTTACAAAGATTAGCCTCAAAGACTACTTTCGCTTTTCGAACACGCAGATAGCGAAAATAGAAATGAATAATAGTTAATAATCCCAATCGTCTAATAATAAAATAGATATATCAAAAACAGAATGACAAAATCTGTGAGTTCAGTTTTTTTGTTTTTTTTAAGCAAAACTATCAATTAATTTGGTGTAAGTTAATGGATCGGAAAATAGCCTCAGAGACAATATTATCAAAAGGATGCCAAAATATCATCCAACTAATGGTAATAATGATCTGATTTAGATATAATTTTGTGAAAAAATACATCTGTTCTCATAGACATAACAAGAAACATGTAAAGATTTGGATCCAAGCTAAAAATCATTCAAACAACTTCATGTACAGAACAAATAAATTAACAAACTAAGCAGATAATACACTAAAAGCAATTACACCGACCAGAGCTTTCAACACAAATCTGAGCACTAGTTATAATAGCCATAGTATGGAAGTGGAGGTTGTCAGCGCAATTTATTTCACCAAGCAAACGAAACAAAAATTGATAATTTGTTCGGCTCATCAATCTCAACAGTTTATCGATCGATCAAAACTCATCCAATTGCCAAAAAAGAAACTGCGAATCAGAAACAAACAAGGTAGTCAAAAAATATCAAGCTGGGGGGAAGTTTAGAATAGAATGCAATACATGCCATGGTTTAAACTTGATGACTCAACGTAAAATTCGGCTCGGATTACTTGACTGATAAGGATTTCAGGTAGACTCAAGGTGCAAACTCGATCTGCTGACAACTCGTTCAATTTTCCGAGTCAAATTGAGGAACTCGAGAAAACCCACCAGTGTTAACTCAAATCAGTCTTTATAAGCTCCACATTTCTGTATTTCTTTGAGTTGTTTTATTTTTTTCTTATTTTTCAATTACATATAGAATCTTAAATAATATATTATTGGCACTAGAGTATTATGACCTGATCCATGAGTAACCAAGTTTACTAGACTCGGCGGATGTCCAAGTCGAATCAAGTTTTTAGGTGTTAGAACACTGGTGAATTCTAATGTATTAAACAAATTAATGATTTCAGCTCATGCAATGTGGTAAAGACAGGAATAAAATGCGAAGTAATTGAGTTAAAAAAAAAAAAAGAACGGAAACAAACCAGAAACTTGAGCCTTGATCGCTCTAGCCTTCATGGAAGACCAAAACACAGTTCTCAATCTCATTCTCAAACAACCCATCTCTGCTTCCAAAGCCACCAAACAAAGGCGTGATCCATGAAATGAGGCTCCATCCCTCATGCAGAGGCTCTTCACACCTGAACTTCCCTTCCTAAATCCACCAAAACCACGTAAGATCTTAGGTTTTTGAAGCTCAGAACCTACACTTCCCTTGATTGCATAAGTTGAAGATTGCATTTTCTCCTGCTAGAAATATAACTACAAATTTAATTAAAACAGCTGTTTATTATTAAAAAAAAAAAAAAACTCAAATAGTAACATTTCCATCATAGTAAATTAAAGCAGATAGTAGAGCAGAGAACAGCTACAAAATGCCAGCAATCTTAATCTGAATTTCAACGTCCAAAGAATTCCAAGTTAAAGAAAAATTCATTTATGCAGAAGAAAAACATGGAATGATCAGAAAATCAAGAACAGGTTTGAAGATTATAAACTAAAGACATGAACACGTAGATATTAAAGCGAGA
Organism: Pachysandra terminalis; assembly: GCA_031762675.1. NCBI lineage: Eukaryota > Viridiplantae > Streptophyta > Magnoliopsida > Buxales > Buxaceae > Pachysandra > Pachysandra terminalis. Next base: position 8,112,476 of record JAUPMG010000017.1, on the reverse strand, counting down.
TCTCAAACCGACTTCAGCACATTAGCAGTAAAAAAAAAAACAACAATAACATCCAAGAAAAAAAAAATGAAAAATCACTCAAATGTGAGAATAGAATTATACATAATGCACTAATTCAAGAAAGACATTCTAATCTAATAATCATTCCTAAAAGAATAGAAAATTCATCAATAGAAGAAGAAGAAGAAGAAGAAGAAGAAGAAGAAGAAGAAATTACAGAAGAAACTGTAGATAAGAACTAGCTAGATCAATTTGAATTGATTTCACCGAACAGAAGCTAACCGTAAGAAGAAGTAATGATCAAGAAAGCGATCAGACTATAATGGCAGTCATGGAAGGAAAGTGAGAATGGTGGAAGTAGTATATACATAGGTAAATGAAGTTCGTGGAGAATGACTACTACGTGAGTGAGATGATAGTAGAGGAGAGTGTGCGTGAGACTGAGAGTGACCTTTTTGTCTTCTTGGAGTTGTGAAAGCACTTTTGAATATGGAAGGACTTTCTTTTTCCTCGTAGGAGAGTTATTTGTCTCGTGGTTTTTGCTGCGTATTCTCTGATGGAGACGCATTTTGGCTTATCGTGCGTTGAGAGATACGCACGAGGGAACCGAGAGCAGAGCGTGGGACGTGGCTCACTTGGCAGGTGCATCGCTGGTCGTGGTGGAGGAGTAGATTTAAAGGTTTTATGGGACGAATCAATTGGCGAGGTCCCAGGCTTCGAGGGATTTGGAGTTTTGTTTTGGCGGGAAAGCTTCTACGTCGGGACCTGGATTGCGAAAGCTCCGGAGTCCAACCCCCTGTGGTGCGGGCCGGGATCCTCTGTGGTGCACGCATTTTAGAGGTCGTTTTAGATGCATTTGGTGGTGGTGGTGGTGGTGGGTGGGGAAGATTTAGGTCTTTGTCCGATGTGGGAATCTGCTAATTAAGACTTGGATTGTGGACCATAGGTCCATACCTCACTGGCACTGTACAGTAGGAATTAAAAATGCTAGCAAAACGACCCGGATCCTCTATGATGAACACAGCCTCTGATGGGCGTGTGATGTGAAACAACACACGAGGGCAAAATAATCTTATAAAGGGGAGCGGATCACGGACTGCCTCTGTGATGTGAGACAGCCCCAATGACTAAATGGTACTTTCACATCTTGCGTCCTACGTCCAAGGTGAAAATACTATTTCACCCCTTAGGATTATCTCACATCACAAAGCTGAGACTGTCAGCTATCTAACAAGCAATCCGATCCCCTCATGGGAGCGGATCCTTTGTTAGATAGCTAACAGGACCGCCCCAGTGATATGAGACAGCCCAGAGGGCGAAAATACTATTTCACTTTTCAGGACTGTCTCACATCACATACCGAGCCTGTTAGCTAATCTAACAAGCAATCCGATTCTCTTGTGGGAACGGATCATCATATGTGTTCCACATCACACACTTATCTAAGAACGTATTCATCACAGAAGATCCACCCTCGTGCGAAACACATGCCAGTTAAAAAAAGAGATTAATCTTTCATGCCATTATTAGTCCTTTTAAATAGTATTATTACCTCAGCAATCAAAGATGTCATTGTGCACTAAGTCTTACGCGATTGATGGGAATTAAACAATATTATTTGTCTACGGGTTCACCCAATCAAAGAGCTTCAATGGGTGAACGGTTCCAAGTATCTGATTTGATTGAAAATGCTCCTTTTTAATTTTAAGCATTTAAAACAAACTTAATTGACTGATGAAACATACGGAGAAAGACAGTTATGTTCTTTGTTTAAAATAGGCCGGTCAGAGCTCAACCCTAACCCTATGAAAAACCATAGGTCCGAGCTTAGGCTTTAAGGTTGCATTCCGCCCAATTTTTATAAGTACTTATTGTAACTTATAGCTTATATAAGCACTTTTTAAAATTAAATATGTGTTTGATAGTGCTTATGGATAAGCAGTAGAAGAAGGCTACCCGTAAGGAGAAGCTGCTAAGACTAGCTTCTCCCAAGCTCTTATGCGTTAAGCTATTTTACAACTTTAGTAATATTTTTAAAATATATATTTTACTCCTAA
>JAUPMG010000017.1:8099891-8110319 GCA_031762675.1 Pachysandra terminalis | reverse complement strand
CTCATTCTGAAAGCCCTCCCAAGATACTCCCACAAATCCCCCAAATTTCATTAGTTTATTGAGCACCCACTCCGAGAAAGATGTAGAGAAAATTTTCAAAAATCATTAAATGATGAAGGTACAATGAGCTTTAGATTAGGTGAAAGTTTGGAAATACATGGGATAGATCAATATATTGTGGTTGACCAAATTGTTAGATAGAATTTTGAGGACTAGGGAAATGCCAAATGCTTGGAGGAGAAAGACGATGTATCTATATATAAGAATAGAGAAGATATCCAAAATTTATACCAATTATCGTAGAGTTAAGCTTATGAATTACACCATGAAACTATGGAAAAGAGTGATGGAGCAAAGGCTAAGAAGAATAACCCATGTTAAAAGATCATTTCGGCTTTATGAAGGAGATCTGTCTTTGAGGCTATCTTTTTACTTATACGATTAGTGAAGAAGTTTAGAGAGAAAAGAGAGCTTCATGATTTTATTTTTCTAGAAAAAGCATATGATAGAATACCTAGAGAATTAGTCTGGTGGACATCAAAGTCATTAAAGGCATGTATGGGGAGGCGTTAATTAGGGTGAGGCTGATGGGTAGTGAGACAAATGAATTTCCAGTAATGCTAGTTTTACATCAAGGATCATCTTTGGATCCTTATCTTTTTTGCTTTAGTAATGGATGAACTAACAGCTCATATTTCAAGAGGAGGTACTTTCGTGTATGCTATTTATGTGATTTTGGTGGACTAAATTAGAGAAGGAGTAATTGCAAACTAGAATTATGGATGGAACTTTAGAATCAAAAAGTTGAAATAAGTAGTGCTAAGACTGATTATATGAAAAGTAATTTTGGCACAAATGATAGTGAAGGTTAAGCAATAATAAGAATTGAGAATGAAGAGATTTATTAAAGAAAATCAATTTTTGTTATCTTGGATCAATTATCCATACAGAGTAGGATAATAATGAGGATGTTGCACATAGATTTGAGCAGGATGGCTCAAGTGAAGAGCTACTTTAAATTGTTATATGATCAACATGTTCCACTCGAGCTAAGATGATGAGGATGTTGAGGTGGATTTATTGGAAGACTAGGAAAGTTATGATAAGGAATTGCCATATCTGAGGGTGTGTAGGTGTTGCATGAATTAGAGATAAGGTAAGGGAAAAGTAGGTTAAAATGGTTTAGACATGTAAAGCAAAGACCCACAGAGGCAATTGTGAGAGGGTGCAAGGGAGTATACATTGAAGCATCTAAGATGGCGAAGGGAAGACAAACCCAAGAGAACCCGAATAAAGTCAGTTCGAAAGGATTTGGATACATAACCTGACCGAAGATTTGATTTTTGACAGGTTGGGATGAAGAGTATTGGCGTTGTTGACCCCAACTAGGTGGAAGAAGGCAGTTTGTTGTTGTTGTTGTGGTTGCTGTGGCTTCTGGGTTTTTGATTTTATTCCTTAAAGTTTTCAGTCTAATGACTGCAACCAAAGACCAGTGTCAGTTGCATTATAGGCATGTCTTGTTTGGCTTTGCAAATAACTGAGTCATATTTGCAGCCAATCAACACCTCATGTTTCCTCCAAAGAAAAATTTGACATTATAAGATAACAGTTCAAGCATACCTTATATTTTCCCTTATAGGATGTTTAATGCATACTGCACAGGAGAATTTGATCTCAATGATTTATGCATCATATCATCAAATTATAAGTTTATAACACCATTCATGCATTGGTGAGATGTCGGTAATATGCAGGTTTCTGTCCACTAGTAAAACCTCACATTTAATTCAATTAAATGCATATCTAATGGACTGTGATACAATCATCATAAATAGACACCACCTTAAAACAACACTCGACACATTGACCCATAATTTGCTTATCCTTTCAATTGATTGGAGACTTCTTGGGGTATTAGCAAACTTTTAATTGATCAGAGCAAGTGCAATAAAAATTTAATTCAAATCCAATCAGGTTGATTCTGATCCAGATTGGGGGTTTGGCCAGATTCAGCCTTGTCTGAGAAACTTTAACATCCCAACACTGGTATTGATATCCTGTGTGAACGTCATGGATCCTGTTATTTTATTTATTGTACAGCTTGATACTCAGCTATATGTTTCCAAATATTCTACCTTTTCAACAGATTTATAATGACTAACACGGTCCTATAAATGAAGGATACCATTTACCACATCATGGTGATCAACCTGCATAGGAGTGGTCTAGTTTTATCAAGACAATCTACTCGCCTTTTTAATTGAACATCAAATATGCTTTGTGCCCCTAAAAGTTACACGCACAATATGAAACTGCTCAACTTGTGATTTTAACTAAGATTTTGACAATGGTCAGCCATATGGTTTCACTTGAATTTATCTGGTGGCCTTCTGTTTCCCCACATACATAAGGAAATATACATGTGTGTCTGTGTGTGACGAAATTTAATAGTGAAAACAAAAAACCATGCCTTCAGATTATAATTTTCTAATAGTTCTAAACCTATTCAGGTCTACTTTGGCATGCTTGATGCTTTGTTATCTACCGAGGAGCTTCCAGAAGAATACAGGAGCCGTTGTCAGGTACGACACTTAAATTACATTTTCTTTGATCCTTTAACCAATTCTAATTCATTGAGAATTGAAATCGAGTAGAATTGAGATTCTCATGATTGGATGTCAAAATAATTGGAATTTGGATTTTTTTTTTCTTGTTGATCTTACGAGGAATGGGGATGAGTAAGGAAGATGAGAATGGTATAAGAAATGATTTTTTATTTATTTATTTTTATTATTGGGTTAAAGATAGAGGTTGTAAAATCTGACCCGACCCGCTAATCATCCCCAAACTTGACTAGTATTTTAGCAGGTTTAAGTTGACAAAAATAGAAATTTCTCAATCGGGTCAACCATAATCCGCCCAAATAATAAATGGATTGGGTTGGTGGGTTTTACACTAAATCCGTCAACATGCTCGATCCAAATCCAATCCATTACTAGTTCTAGCAAAATCTAATTTGACCTACTAAAGCCGACCCGATATGTAAACAGGTTCGGTTTAACAAAAATTATTTTTTCTTAATTGGGTTGACCCAACCCCACCCAAATGATAAATGGGTTGGGTTGGGTTGGTGGGTTTAGGTTATAAGCCTTTCTAAGTAGCCCATCTATTAAATAGACGAGTTCAGATTGACTATATATTATTGCAATTTATTGCTTAGATGACTAAATTACTACAATTTGATAATCCAGGATATACTGTGTCATGATTGTGACAAAAAGGGTACAGCATGCTTCCACTGGTTGTACCATAAGTGTGGATTTTGTGGATCATATAATACCCGGGTGATAAAGAGTGATTCAGCAGTTTCCGACTGCTCAACATCAAACCAATGAGGGGATTTGCAGCTTTTCGACAGGTCAACACTTGGGTATGTAAATATTTTGTGCCTATCTCCAAAATTTTCGTGGCAGGGTTTGTAATTTACCTACCACGACATAATTAATTCATTTTTTTTTCCAAATTTTGTAGATGGTTTTACCCATTGTTAGCAAAACGTGAAACGTCAAAAAAACGGAACGCCAAAAATACGAGTTTAATATGATTTTAATTTAGAAAAACGTAGTCAAAAAAATAATTAAATAAACAGAAACACGTAAAAAATGCGTTTAATAAATAATTCTTTTTTAATACGTATCTTGTTCAAAAAAACGAGTTCAAAAAAACGTCAATATAGCATATAATATATATATATATATATATATTAATAATTAAATAATAATATATTTTTTTGGTTAGAACTTGTTATAAAATCTTTGAACACCACGGCTAACACGCATTTGTCATTGGAACTTTCAATGGACATTTTTTTTTTGTCAACTTTAAACACTGATTTTTTTAAATATGTTTTTTTCACGTGTTTTTACTTACAGAACGTTTTAAACGGAGTTTTAAACGTTTATGTAATAAAATGGGCCGTTTTAAACGGCGTTTTGCTAACCATGGTTTTACCATGTTACTGTTTTTCATTCCCTTCTGTTTCGGTGGAATAGTTTGTATGTCGCTGTTTGAGATACATGTAGGAAATAGGATCATGAAAAATGAAAATTGGAAATATGAAATTTCAACCCAAATTGGAGATATGAAATTTCAAATTATTTTGACATTTCATATTGCCCCCTCGCCTCCCTCGCCTCTATGTGGCTCTTGCCCTGCATGTTATGCTTCTATGCACATAAGTTCCTGTATAAATGTAACATAGCATTTTTTTTGACTTATATATGCTATTTGGCAGGTATCCTCTGTGGAGGGAGGATCCTCCGTTAGCTGAAACATGGAGGCACCTGAGTTGCTTTACGAGGGCAAAATCGATGTTGTTTCAGCTAACAAGAGGGATCCTGTTAACTTGCTAACAGAGAATCCGCTCCCTCCTCTGTTGAGCGAGGATCTCCAGATATGTCAAATACACATAAGGGCAAAATGATAATTTGGCCCTCACCTGCTATACTTTCAAGGACAGAGCTACCATTTTGCCCTCTTGCGTATTTGACATATCAGGCCCATATCAGAAGATCCGCGTCTTCATCCGTGTAGGTCGACCACACTGACTACCTATTTGGACTTTAAACAGTATTTTAAATTCCTGTATTTATATCCACCAATGATTCTTATTAGAACATAGCACTTTATGGCTCATGCTTGTGTTTGTCATATAAGCTGCTATAGCCAATGGAAAATTTTAGTTTGGTGGAACCCAACAAGTTAACCAAGCAAGTTTCATCCAGTCCACTCGTTAAGAAGAAAAGGAGTTCCACGAAGTCTGAATTGAGTCAAATAAATAAATACACGAGATGCGTTGTCATGGAACCAAGTGGGAACACGTCTTTCAGCCCCAAGATAAGCAAAACAAATGTTGATACCAAGGGGCCAACATTTCTATCAGAAGACCCCATTGGTGAAAGGCACTGGATGCTAATAAGGTATAGAAAGAATTAAGATAGCATGGCAAAGAAGCCAATGAGAAAATCACACATCACCTGATTCACAGATAGGCTCAGCTCGGCGATTTCATATAAATGCTTTATTAAGCTGCCTACCATTAACTAAAATACAATGTTCAAAGGATAAGTACCTGGAAATTCAGTAACGAAGCCATATAAACGCTTAACGCTTTATTAAGCTGCTTGCCATTAACTAAAATCACAATGTTGAAAGGATAAATACCTGGAAATTCAGTAACGAAGCCGCATATCCAAGTCACATGCACAATAGCACTTGGGAGGTGTCTCTATGCAGGATAACTGCTACCTCCCAAGGTAAATTTGTAAGAGCTGCATCTGAGTTCCATTATTATCGCCTGAACCTATGAATACTAGTACTAATCAAACTGCAGGGTTAAGAGCGCGTTCTATTTCTTCCAGTGATCGCCCCTTTGTTTCCACCACGTTGCCAGCTATGTACAGAACGGCTAGGATACAGATCATTGAAAAACCCAAGTAGACTGTACTGATTCCAAATTTGGTTACAACACTCAAGAAGTATAGGCCAATGAAGAAGTTGGACACCTGTTGAGTAAGCATCACCAACGTTATGATCGGTCCAAGAGCAATATGGATTAAACAAAAACTCTCTATGTTCTGCTAATTTGCCTAGTGCTAAGCATTTACTGAGGTACTTGGGGCCCATCATGGTTAGCTCAACTCGCAGGCTCTCCAGCTCAGGAACTGGAGGTCCCATGTTTGAGTCCCCAGGCTTACCTATTATATGGTCCTTGTGGGTGGGGTCATGTATCCAGGGTTTACCCGGGGGCTCCGTCACCCCCCCAAAACACACTCCCCCCAAAGAAAAAAAACACCTATCAATTTTCTGTTTTTTTTTTTCTAAACTGTGGTTGTAATGGATCAAAACCAGACACCTACGGGTCACTTGGACACTGTGGTCTCCTAATTCCACAGCCTTACCAAATTCCAGTGACTAGTTATTCCAGAAGTCGTTATTATGTGTTTTTGGGATTGAATCTGACATTGGTTAGTCAATTTTATATATTTACAAGGGTGTGTGACAATGAGAGGTGTTGGCCATGTTTTGCTATCCAGCTTGGAATGGTATGGTGACCTATAATTATGAGGTGGGCTAGTATGAGTGTTCTAATATGTTTAACATGTTAATATGATGGAATGGAGTATGTGAAGGTGGATTGCATGTGTTGTGCATGAGTTGTGGTGAATGGTCCACGGGTGACTAACCAGTGCATTAGCTATGCATGAGAATAATGGATTGTATGTGAATGAAGTGTTATGGTATTATTATTAGTTATGTGGTAAGGACTATCCCTGGGAGGACTCATTGGGTAGAAATTCCCAAATTGATTGTTTGGTGAGGATTATCCCGTTGTGGACTCCTAGGGTATGAATCCCTAAACTTGGTATTGATGTGTGTTGTAAAGGACGACGTCAACGTGGGCTCCTTGGGATTAGAATCCCTAAACTTGATTGGGACGATCCCGATGCAGAATCCTTGGGTGTAAATCCTTAAAATTGGAGAAAAAAATAGTTATGGGAATTGAGCCCTGTGGGTTGAAAATCCTACAAAACCAGGATGTACACGTGGAATGTGATGTGATATGAATGAGTGAGGAATACCAAGTAATGGTTTACTTGGAACAAGCTGATCACCAAATTTGCATTAATTTGCATTCATAATTTGTGTGTTGCATTACTTGTTTTTAATCATCATTTTGCATTGCATCCATTCATAATGGATTGGTAGACCGCACCCAAGGGGTTTGGATCCGAAGATCATGCCTTATGAACCTCGAGATCAGATATCTTGAATTCGGGGCGTGACACTTACCAAATTCCAGTGACTAGTTATTCAAATTAGGATGGGGTTTTTCCCGGGGGGCCCCCCCGCCAAAAAAAAAAAAAAAAAAAAATAAAAAAAAAACTATCAATTCTGTTTTTTTTTTTAAACTGTGGTTGTAATGGATCAAAACCAGATACCTACGGGTCACTTGGACACCGTGTTCTCCTAATTCCACAGCCTTACCAAATTCCAGTGACTAGTTATTCAAGTTAGAGGATGGGAATTAGCAGATTGGAGGAAAACTAGTATCCTTCACGGTAACTTGTTCAGCCTGATAAAAGGAACGAACCTCTAAATAAAGAGTGTAAATAAATAAATAAAGCTTTGGGGTTCTACTGGACTCACCCAATGCATGCCCAATGACAAGGCAACTGCTTTTGCTCTGATTCTGGAGGCAAATATCTCTGGAAGTAGAAGAGCTGGCACTGGGCCAGCACCGAGTGAAAATGACAACACGTAGCTGTTTAATGGAATGAAAGCCAAATAAGATTCGCTTGGTCATAAGGTGAACAAAAGTGGAAAGAACACAACAGTGCAAAAAGAAAGTTAAATTCATTATATGAGGAATAACATTAACTTACAGGACAGTGCCAATAACTGCAAGGTTTCCAGAATATGGTGCTAGAACCTTCCAAGTGAAGGATAAAGAAAGCAGCAACATTGACAGAGCCTTGAAAAGGGGAAAAAAGTTTCATATTACAAAATCAATGATCAGATAATCAAGCATGAGATATAGTTAGAGGATAATCCTTTGTCTTTACAATTAGTTAGATATAGATGAACATAGGTGGAGTTCTTATTAATCATGTAATGTTCTATCCCATGCAAGCAAATAAAAAAAATGAAATTATTTTCAACGAAAATTACGTGGCAATTACTAATCAGGACGATTACCAATCCACAAAATAAGATGAGGTGAAAACTTCCAGGTTTAATGGAAGTCTTCATACAGAAGTTTTTAAACAGTATCTATACATATAAGGCTTTATTTTTATTTGATTTTTTGATAACATATAAGGCTTTATAACACAATATAAAACTCAAAATCTCTCTGTTTGGTCCAGTTCAAAAATATTGATAAAAATAACAATACAATAGAATAATGCCTTATCCCAAGTAGATGAAGTGGCAAGATGAATGGTGTTGCATCATTTCAATCTGTCAAAAGCCATGGCAAGATGAATGGCGTTGCATCATTTAAATCTGTCAAAAACCAAATCTTGAGTTAGATTTTGCACCAAATTGTTTATGACTGATCCCCTTGGTTTCTCTAATCTTTTTCTAGCCCTCTTCAACCATTCAAGTGGCAAAACCACACACCCTCATAGTCATAGGCAACCCTGTATGTTTCGACTTTACATGCCCATACTATCTCAGCCAATTATTTACCTCCTATTTTGAATACTCATATAGACTCCCTCAAATAAGTTTAATCTGTACCTTATCTTAGTTTTTCCACATGCATCCCAAAATCCTTTTTTTTTTGGCTACATTCATTCTATGAATGTGTGGCTTCTTAACTGCCAAACATTCTGCTCCATAATTTGTACAGCTCTAATAGTCTTGTAGAACTTGTTTTTCAGAACGAGTGGTATTTGTGGGTCAAATAATATTCTAGAAGCACATCCCAGATAAGCCATCCAACTCTTATTGTATGTGAACGATTCTCATTAATATCCTCCACTCCATGCATAATTGATCCAAAAAAATGGAGGTGGTATGGTTGGAAATCTCTCAACTTTTATTTCTTACCACTGCTTCACCCCCATTCTCAATATAGAGTCGAATTCCATATATCCAGTCTTAATCTGACTTATTTTGAACCATTTTTTACTCCAACTTTTCCCTCTACAACTGTTTGCATCAACTTTCTCTCTAGTTTGGTTTGCCGATAATACATTGTTTGCAAATAACACATACCAAAGCACCTCTAGTATGAGTCATCAACTCATCCATAATCAAGGCAAATAGGTAATTGCTCATAGTTTAACACTAGTGCAAGCCTATTGTTACTAGAAACTCACTAGTCTCAGCAACAACAGTCAACAATTCTTATACTGGTTAATGCTTCTTCATACATGTCCGATGATATCAATGTGCTTGAGTGCTTCTTTGATACTCCTACTACCCAAACCACACCAGATTATTCTCTAAATACTCTAACATGTGCTTTTTTAAACTCAAGAAAAACCATATGAAGGTCCGTCCTCTTCTCTCTAAGCTTCTCAACTAATTCTTAAGTTGGAAAAAAAAAAAACTCAAGGTTAGACCTCCCTGGCATGAAATCAAACTGACAATCCACTACCCAAGTTATTTTTCTAACCATCACTCTTTGCCATAATTCTTTGCATGATTCATAAGATAAGTTTTGAGATAATTATCGATCAAAAAAAAAAAAGATTAGTTTTGAGATAATTTGTACAACTTTAAACATCTCATTTGTTCTTCTATGACAGTACTATAGTGCTTCTCTTCTAAGTGCCCAGGATTTTCATAGTCCTCAAAATTCTATTATATAATTTGTTCAACAAAGATACATTGATCTCTTCCATGCACTTCACAAATTCAATTGGGTTACCATCGGTCCTAGAGAGCATTTCATATTTCTCATCATAGCTAAAGCTCTCTTCGGTATAGTCATCCCAATCTTGCGAACATATTAACATTCTCCTATATCCAATGTAATATCTCCATGTAATTTGAAGCTGTCTAGTTTTGAGATAATTTGTACAACTTTAAACATCTCATTTGTTCTCATATGACAGTACTATAGTGCTTCTCCTCCAAGTGCCCAGGATTTTCATGGTCCTCAAAATTCTATTATATAATTTGTTCAACAAAGATACAATGATCTCTTCCATGCACTTCACAAATTCAATTGGGTGACCATCGTCCTAGAGAGCATTTCATATTTCTCTTTTTTTTGATCTGGAAGATAATGTATACATAGAAAGAAAAAAAGAAAGATAGAGAATACACCTCAGTTGTACACCAACAGTATACAAACACAAGGATAATTCTACAAAGAAGACAATAGCAAAACAAAACGAAACGAAAGAAGAAGAGGAAAGAAAAGCAAAGCCGCCACCGAAATAGCAAGCAAGAGCACCCCTTGAAACAGCTACAAAAACCCATAAGGTAGATACTTTAAAGCCGATGGAGCTAAGGGACTACTTCCCAAAACTGATCAAAGGAGATATCCCTGCACATAGGAGAACCCGATGCCCAGAAGTAGATGTAGTTTTTAGCTTTCCTGATGATCTGAGTAACATCGCATTCTCTACCTTCAAAAATTCTGGAGTTTCTTTCCTTCCATAGAGCCCAAGAGATTGCGGCTGGACATAAAAGCCAAGACAAACTCATCTTATCACCACACTTTCCATGAAAACCCCAAGCCTCCAAGATAGAAGAGAAGTGCTGAGGTTGAACCCAAGGAAAATCATACAAGTTAATAAACCATCGCCAAATCACAAAATCCACAGGACAATGAATAAGTAAGTGATCCACCGATTCTGCATCCTTCTTGCATAAGACACACCTATTGGGGATCATCCAACCTCTACT
>JAUPMG010000017.1:8087303-8099791 GCA_031762675.1 Pachysandra terminalis | reverse complement strand
TGGTCTCCAATTAGAAACAAGTAGAAAAAGAGCAGAAATCGACTCCAATTCCCTATCAAAGAGAGGCCTTCTAAGTTTCAAATTTCATTCCAAGTCTGAACCATTCCAAACCAGAACATCACTCACCAACATATTTTTTACAGGAACTAATCTGTAAATATCAGAGAACATCTCCATCAATTTCCTTTCAGACCAACAGTCCTCCCAAAATCTCACCCAATCCCCATGACCTACAGCGAAAGAGACTCCATCCTTGAAGCATTCATGCATACTCATGATTGCCTTCCAAAGCCCAACTCCATGCGACCCCCTAACTCGGTCTGATTTCATATTTCTCATCATAGCTAAAGCTCTCTTCGCTATAATTATCCCAATCTTGCAAACATATTAACATCTCCTATATTCCATGTAATATCTCCATGTAATTTGAAGCTGACTGTAGATTTTTTATTCAGAAATATTTGGGAATATCCTCTCAACCTTTCTTTCAAAAGAAACTTTTGTGAATTTGAAAAATATTAAATCTTGGTACTAGAGTCATCTTTTGAAGATCCAAATATATCGTTTGTTTCCAAAACACTACAAATTTGATGCAAGTAAGAACTTTTAGGTGATCAATCATCAAACCTAACATAATTCCACGTAATTAAAATTAGGAATAGTTGAATGGTTAAGATTTGTAAAAGCAAGAGACAAAAACCAATAGATTGCATTTATTGATAGAAAAACTCATTCTAATGCAGGAATTTGAAAAATTACTGCAGATGACTGTTTAAACCAGTCATGCTATGTTCATGACTACCTATAGATATATCTAGAAAATCTAGTCCCTCTTGTTTAGATGAATACACCAAAGTCTGGCAGGAAATGTTACCATTCCAGCAAAGCTTGTAATTAGAAGACTAAAACCAATAGATTGCACTTATTGATAGTGCAAGAATTTGAAAAATTACTGCAGATGACTGTTTAAACCAGTCATGCTATGAGACTACCTATAGATATATCTAGGAAATCCAGTCTCTCTTGTTTAGATGAATACACCAAAGTCTGGCAGGAAATGTTACCATTCCAGCAAAGCTTGTAATTAGAAGACTTTTCCTTCCTTGCCGGTCCATCAAAGAAGATGCAATAGCTGTACCTGTTGAAATAAAGGCAGTATCATGAAATATCATATAAAGATTCTGGCCAATTTGAAATCAGAACAGAAGTTTGGAAATAAATAAATAAATAAACATAGCAAATGACTAACCAAAAACATTCGATGCCCCAACAAGGGCACTTGCTGCAACATCAGATGCAATTCCAGCACTGCGGAACACAGAAGTAGAATAATATACCACAGCGTTTATTCCAGCCATCTGTTGGAAAAAGAAAAGTGCTACACCAACACTCACAACTGCAGTAAAACAAAAATGTTAGAAATTATGCCCTCCATATCATCTTCTTTCTTTCATTTCTTCTAAAGGGTAACTAACCTAAATCCTACTCTTAACTGTTTCAGAAGAATAGCATCAATCACCACAAGATTAAACTGATAGTAACAAGTCCAACGGGAACTCTTACAAAAAAAAAAAGTCCAAAGGGAACTTATAAGGGACTCATAAGACACGGCACTATATTTAGATCGAGGGAGTACTGAGTCTTTGTCATTTTTGTATATGAACCCAGATAATTAGGACCTTGCAAGGTTTTACAGTTTCCAGAAATGTAGCAAATTTTTCCCAGAAATTTTTCTTATATCAATATTTCCTTCATCTTGAAAGTTTTCCTATGATTTTTACAGGAAATATCACAAAATATCAAAAATTCCCTAGAAATTTCCTTATTCTTAAGGTATAAAATTTCCCTTGAAATGGAAATTTAAAACCCCAACCTTGCAGATATAAGATTCAAAGATGTAAGAGAAATGTTGATGACTAATTAGTGACAGAAACATGAAGAATTCCATGCTCACATGGAGGTTGGTGGCAATTTAACTTAAGAAATCCAACCATCTGCAGGCACCTACCTGTAATACTTATTTAGATTTCTTACTGCATATGACTGTACATAAACAACAAGACAAAAATTAAAACATGGAGAGAAAAACATCAACACATTACAGGCAACCATGAGACCAAAAACTATACAATGAGACCCATCCTTCTTGAACCACATCATATATATATAGTCTACCTTGATAGCTAAGTTCTTGACAAGGTCTATATATTTGTCTTCTAATATTACATATATCACACAACTGAACAACAAAAGAAGATATTTGAAATAAAATTAAAAATTAAAAAAATTAAAAAAGCAAACAAAGAAAAAGAAACAGATTAGGATTACTTGACATGAATCTCTCAATTACTTGCAACAATATAAACCAGAGCAATGTTTCAATTTCTGAATCAGCAAAGAAAACAATTTTAGCATAGGAAACTACAGAAATACCTTCCCACACTGTATAAATATACCTTTCCAGTAGCGGCTACTGAATAAATCAAACCACCCAGCTTCTTGTTCCGTAGAACCTTGACCAGCTGCTCCTAGATCATTCATAACCTCAGCAACTCTTTCTTTTCCAAAGAGTGTCTTAATAGATGTTTCAGCTTGAGATAATTTCCCTTGCTGGAAAATAAAGGATTTTAGCTTCACATTTTCAATAATGAGTCTATAACGTAGACTATTGCACAAGTACAGCCAAAAAAAAGGAAAGAAATGCATACAAATAGAATCTAACAACACAAAATGATTAGTTTTGAGATCAAAACCTGAAAAAGCCATCGCGGACTTTCTGGGGAAAAAGTCATTCCCAATGCCATTAGAACAGAAGGGACAACTGCAATAGCAAACATTGTTCTCCACCTAAAAGTAAATAAATAAAATAAGAAACAGTAAGAGATTATGAAAACAAAAAATCTCATACTTGAAACAACTCTCAGATATAGAAATATTTCTCTATTAATGAAAGGAAAAAAACATTTCATGCTGCCAACTGATTTTCATTAATACAAAAAGCATGATTATGAATGATTCACAACAATTCATATTCTTTCTGCCAGTGGTATCAATTATGCCTCTATCATTTTACCCGTTTCAGTAACTTTGTTATACATAGAGACAAACACCCTCCAACATGTCAGATAGAGAAGTTCATATGGCCTCAGGAAGTCTTTCATTCAATCTCCATCAAGCATGTTTGGTGCTATGTTCACGATATATCCTACCCTTTCTTTTCCAATCCGGAAACTCTCGGCCCTTTACCCGTACTTTTAAATGCCTAAGTTGATTCCTCATGCCACCCCACAAGTCACTGTCAAGAAACACTATCTTAACATCCTAAGCAGCTTATAGTTAGTTGCATAAAGAAGCATCCATCATGAGGGTTACCATTTATACAAGATTTAGCATTAGGATTGAATGTGTAATGGTAATTCACCCAATTTTATTGTGTATTGATATATCTTTTGTGCATTGTCGATATCCCAAACCCTAGTAAAGGAGGGTTTTAGGTTGGCGGCCAACATAAAGCTTTTGCTAAATCTCATATAACACAAATCCTGATTGAATGTAACCTTCTCTCTGTGCGAGCTATGGGATCACCAACCTTGCCATTTTTTTTTAATCTTCCACAAGCAACCCCCTCCCTCTTTTTTTTTTTTTTTTTTTTTTTTTTTTTTGCATGTGTATTTTTTTTCAGTCAAAACCTATGTTACATAGATTCAGCACATATACTCACAAATTGTATGTTCATACATGTGAACACTGATTCGCAAACCAACTAGCCACTGACTAAGAAGGATTTCGCTAACAGCCATGTCGCACAGACAAGGCTAAAAATTAGGTAGATCTCAAATATTGTTCCTCAATAATTTCTGCTAAAGAAAAACTGTGAAAAGCTAATTTTGGAAGTACTACTTGAAATACTTGGCCTATATTTATTTTTGGCTAGAAATCAGATCACAAGGATTATTCTGCTACCCAGTTCAGCAGTGATAGCTGTCGTAGTTTTTGCTATTTTGCTTTCTCCTTCTACATAGTATCTGTAAAAGCTGTTAACCAATAAGAAGAAATGCTCAAAGTGAAGAAGAAGATAAGGTGAAAATGATGTGGGGACCTACACTGCTGAAATATGAGATCCATGGAAGAAAATTTTAGTCTTGCGACATTTTTTGCTGCTTAGATCTCTTAACTCTCTCATCTGTCTTTTGTAATTCGATCCAATTATCAAATTCATCGAAGACTTTTGTTTCTGTTATCATGAATGCGTCAAGAGAGCATTACCAGAAAGAGAGATTTTGATTTGGGTGACATGAAAAGGGGTTCTCAATATCTCATCAACTCAAGTTTCTCCTTTTACATTTTTTTTTTATTAATTGTATATGTGAATTTGGATTAGGTGTTACTATCAGAGCACAGTAGCACATTTTTCACCATCAAAAGGCAGCTAAAAAAAAAGAGAGATCTCTTGGTTGGTAACAAAATACGTTGTTGTGTTCCATGTAAACACCTGATATGTGTACAGTCAGTACGTGGTTACTCATCTTCTTTCCACGTAGCTTTCAGTTCTAAAGAAAAAGCTTCCAAAATTGAAAAGGTTGAAATTGTGATTATGTATACGACTTACATAGAAACTGTTTTCACAAATTAATGGCACGTGTGTGAGAAAGATACAAACACTTATTATACTGCTTAATCTAACCATTGACTGCAAATTATTTCTTAGAAATCACCAACTTTCAAATGGATAGCGATTTGTTGCTTTTGCCATCACTAATGGTGATATAGAGTCCTTGAATTAAAATTTAAATACATAGATGCATCCTCGATTCCTATTTTCCAGGGTTTGCCGAATCCTACATCTTGTACACACGTCAAACTCCAATACACATACCCGTACCTATACAAAATAGGTCAAAACATATGCGAAGTTTACTGAGAATGAAAAGGAAGTAGATTGTATTTCATATACAGATACCATAACAAACAGATAATCAAAAAATTACACGTGTGTGCTCTCTCTTACAAAACTTCAATGCACCCAACTCTTAATCATCTCTCAGCCCTCTGGTTTCCTGACTTTGACATTCCGGAAAATGGGATGTCCATCATGCAAAGGTCAGAATCTCCCTCGTAAGTCGTAACATGAGATATCCTACATGAATTCCTTATACCCCAAAAACTCAATCTGTAATTGTGCTAGCTTCTCCTTCAGTCGCTAATTTAGACAGGTTAAGGGATTTAGCAATCTTCATCAATCCATGGAGATCTATCAGGATTTATCAGAGTTGCCATGACCAATTTCCCTTTCATCCACCTCCTTTTTCCCAATGGCTCTAGATATCCAAACAAGCAACCATCGTTGTTAAGCTTAATTGCATCGCTAAGGGAATACTCCTTCTTGATTGAATTCCATGGGAGGAAGGGATCTGGCCACCATACTCCATCCCAACAAACATCCCTATGCCCTATGCACTCCCTACATTTGAGATCCCTTAAGGATTGTAAACTATTTCAATTATATTGATCTCTCATTTATGATGATTAGCGACCTATCAGCAGCAGATAAAAACCTAGTGCTGCACATGATTCTTGTTATATTGATCTTTCATTTATGATGATTGGCGACCTATCAGCAGCAGATAAAAACTGAGTGCTGCACATGATTCTGGTAAGATGGACTACCTCTGAGTTAAAGTAGTAGATATATCAACAATCACTCGACTACCTGTCTTTAGCAAGAGTAAGCAATCCTTGGTTCCTAGACAGATTTAATTCTTTGAAGTCAAATCTAGTTGCTTAAAATCCAACATCCATTTTTGAAGGCCATTGTGAAATATTTTAATGGATTATATATAGCACACTTTATAGTTATGCCACCATTTCATTAAGTACATCAAAAATAAGTATCGGATGCAGTATGGGGATGAACAACATTTCTGAACGAGATGATTATGAATTTATATGCTTGATGTGTATTTGGCTCAAGTTATAAGATTATTTCTGCTGTTTAGAAAATACTACTAGTTATGAAGAAAGAAATACCATAAAGGATTTCCTGCCAAGGGTAATCCAGCCACCAATGCTGCAAGAATCCCCACACAAATGAAAAGTTGGTTGACAGACCCAAGGGCACCACGAATTTCAGTCGGAGAGATCTGACCATCACATGAACATTAACTACAACAGATATTCAGAATATATAAAAACACAATCACTGTGTCAGTGCATAGAATATTACTACCTCGGATATGTAAAGTGGCACAATAGCAGATGAGATACCAATACCAACTCCGGCAAGTAAGCGTCCAACTATCATTGTCTGTACACTCTGAGCTGTAGCACTGAAAAAGAATTCCAAACAATTTGAGACATCAATCTCAGTAAATATATTTGATTCTTGCAGCTCTTCGTCCAATTGTAAAGCACAAACCAAAGAAATGCTCCAACTGCAAGTGGGATTGCATCTAGTTGAAAAGTCCTTGTCCGGCCAAACCTGTCAGCCAATGCTCCCCCAGTGAAGGAACCAACAGTGGCACCAGCGAGGGTCGTGCTAACAACCCATCCTAATCAAAATGTTACCCTGTGAGTGAGGACTTTTAAAACTAGAATAATCATGAATGACAGGATATATTGTATTTCCATCCTTCATTATCTTGATTACAAAGTAAATTGTATAAACATATTTTTAAATATATTATGTTTTAGGTCTGTGGAGTTGATGTATCTGACAATTCACATCCGTATCACTTACGTATGTACCATGTCTTGGATGGAAAAGTCTAGTGTACAATGAAAAGCAAGTACATAAGTGAAGAGATGCATAACGTTCCAGGTTTTTCCTTTGGATAATCAAACAAGCAGGCTATACAACACTTTTTTTTGTACAATGGCTATACAACACTTGCCTTGTAACACAGTGTTCTCAGCGATCCCCAGATCTTTTGAAAGGTACTCAAGTGCTCCATTCACCACTCTGTAGCAGACAAGTAAGAATGTATAAGAATGCAGTCAGTATCATGACTATTTAAATTGTATAATGAGCAATAATAGTGTAACAACAAGCATTCTGCATACAAGTATTGACTTGAAATACAACAAATATTGAGATCAACTATAAATCAAATGGCATCTATTACATAGAATGGTAGTGTAACAGAATCAAAATTATTTAACCAATGAGTCCAGAATGAATATCGAGAAAAGGTTTATCTGTAGCTAAAACAAAACATACCCAAGATGATATCCAAACAAAATAGCTCCCAAACAAGCAACGCCTACATATGGCAGAACTGATCCAGAAGATTTTTCCTGAGGCTTTGCAGGGGCAATATCTTCAAGATCTCCAGCTGCAACACAATTTTGGATCCTACTCATAAGAATATAGTCAAAGGAGAAGCCAAAATATCAGAATCCATGGTAGGAGTATGGAAAACTTTCATCGATGAAGAAACATAAAGACATTTTATACATTCCCTGCCTAAATTTTATAAAGGTCAACTCAAAGCATTGAAGCTCTCCAGAAGCAAATTTGTTATTCATCCAAATGGATCAATAGATTGTGATCACACACGTTTAGAGTTGTGCACATACAGTATGCCGTGTATATTGGGCTCCGTGTGTTGATACTATGCTATCCATGGCATACATAAATGTATAACGCTTTCCAAGTAATAAACGAACCAAGAGGGACCGGGCATCCCACGTCAATAGTTTCAGGACTACGACATAGTGCTCTCCATAACAGAAGAATAGGACATCACAGAACGTATATCTGTCCAGATTATGACCCCACGAGAGAGGAGTCATTCCATCGTCATGAATACAAAGGCTATTCAAGTTTATCACATCTTTGAAAGATTAGCTTCGGCAAACACTTCCTATCTCTTTTCGAAAATATGGATCTTCATGCTTAAAAAAAGTTGATGATAACTAATGACTCCATTCATTAAAATCCAACAGATAATTTCAAGCAACAATATCAATTAATTCAAAGCAAATTTATGGATTGCAAAGGGCTTCAATTATTAAAGTATCAGAAAGGGTGCCAAAATATTTCTTCATCCAATATTGAGAACAACCAAACTTGGATATCAATCTAGAGAATGCCAAAATAGCTCTATTTGTCTCACTGACACGACAAGAAACATGTAAAGACTTGCATAAACCAGCCCAAAAAATATTGCCTTTGTTATGGATACACAAACAACCACAATTGAGACAAAACTCGCATACACTAAAAGAATGACAAAAATAAAATGCTCTACTCCTTTCAACACCAGGCAAAGGAGAAATGATAAATGGGTCGGTAGACAATGAATACAAATAGAAACAATCAACAGAGCTAACACTGGAAGCAATTATACACATCAAAGCCTTCAACAAAACAACAGTTACTTGCTATAATAGCTCAAGTATGGAAGTGGTCTCACTTAGCAACCAAGTTAAGAAAACCTACAATCAAAAATCCATAGAGTTCATTAATCTCACTCTAACATAGAAAATGTTAGAGACGGAAGAAGAAAAATGGCCAAATAATATGAAACTCGAGACGAAATTAAAACAAACAAGAAGCATGTACAAATGTGTTTACAGAAATTATGATCTCGATGAGGTTGATAATAGAGTAACAACTAACAAGTGAAGTATTTAAGCACAAAACTAACCAGAAGCTTGAGCCTTGACTGTCCTAGACTTCACAGAAGACCTAAACACACTGTTCACCCTCATTCTTGCACAAGCAAGCTCCGCACCCATACTGCCTGAACCAAGGTGTGATCCGCAGCAAGAGCTTCTATCTGTCAAGCAGAGATTCTTCACGCCTGAACTTCTCTTCCTGATTCCACTAACACTAGATAATACCCTAATTTTTTGAAACTCTGAACCTACATTTTCCTTAACCACATAACTTGAAGCTTGCATTTTCCCCTGATAGAAATAAAATCAAGATCAAAAGTCAAAAAGCAATGAAAAAATTATGCCTTGAATAGTAACATTGCAATGATCTTATAACAAATTGCAAGAAAATCCCAACAATCTTAAGCTCAACTTCATTTGTCAAGAGAATTCACCAGCAGAAAAGAAAAAAAAATTCATTTGCAGAGGAAACATGTCAAATGATCTAGAAACTAAGAACATGATTTGAAGACAGACAAGCAGAAGTACAGACCCAGAGATTGAAGCTAGATCCACCACTGATTTCAGCACAGTTGTCGAACAATATCTCACCAAAAAAAAAAAAAGAGAAGACGAACAAGTACAAATCGAAATCACTCCAGTTTGACAAGTATGAAGTATATTACAGACAATACAATCGATCTTCATTAGTGATAATAAACAATCTCATCAACAAAATTAAGACGCAATCAGTAGTCAAAACTCTAAATCACTAAATTCACCAGTTAATCTGGATCAAAATATACCGAATTGAAACCCAACGTAACAAGATCCGGACGAAGAACACGATCCAAAACCTGCTTGAGGTGTCTCTCTGTCTGTCGCTCTCTGCTCCGTTTCTCTTCTGTACAGATTTACTTAACAGAACAAAGCTTCGATAGTTCCGCTGAGAATATTATTATATTTGAAAAGGAAATGGTAGATTACTCCAAGAATGAGATTAAACGCGAATCTGAAATTAGTGGATTTCGGATTAGATTTTAAAAAGCATCGGAGATGTCTCAGTCCACGTGAGATGATCTGAGAGCGAGGAAACATGTCAGTGCGCACGTGAGAGACCTCTTTGTTTGTCTCACAGGAGCTTTTCTCGTGTGCATTTTCTAATCCGCTTCGTATCCTCCGGTTCAGTTTTGGCTAGGGCTGTTTATGGGCTGGATGGCCCGTCTGGCTTGGGTTATCTCGGCCCGATAGTAGACCGGTTTAAAAATACTTCATATAACAATATGGGCTGGACTCGGCCAAGCCCGAAGTTGTGTACATATTAATATAAGGGCATGTACCGTCAGGAGCGAGATGTGCATTCCACATGTTTATTGGGGTGCATAGATGTGTGCCAACGCATCCAAGTTTTAGTGCATCTTTCAAAAGGTGGATGCACATTGCAGCATCTGCTTCAACCACCTATGCTCCAGACGATGTCACCCCTTAATATGCTTCAATGTGGAGAAGTGGGGTTAGCGTAATAAGCTTCCATGTGCAAGATACCCAATCACAATAGATAGTTCTTTCTCTCTGCAACATTCCACCAATAAGTTCTGACTCTTAATATTATTATATATTGTATTATACATAAATAAGGTTTTAAGTATCAACATTAACAATATTATTTGCATAAACAATGATGAATTTATTCGTTTATATATGTTATAATTTAATATGATAATTTTATACTAATACACTTATCAATGTTCAGTATGTGATCTTTATTTAATATTGGACAAAAATAAGAGAATTTAAGCCATTTTATATATATATATATACATGCTAAAACATTAAATGCCCTTAAGATTATGATCGAGCAATTAATGGATGAAATTAAAGCATGGAATTAATTTCAAATCTAGAATTAATTCATCTGAAGTATATTAAATTCTTTCAAACTGCCAAAACATTAAACACACTTGCAGTATGATCGAGCAGTCAATAACCGCTTAAGAACCATGGTAAAAGTAGCAAAATAAGCCATGGATGGCAATCTAAGTATGGTTACTGGATCCGTTATCTGAGAGCATTTCATCATTTCATCTGGTTTATGAACCTTGACGATTTGTTGCACCCATGTTGAAATGCTTGTACCTTAGTTATTATGCATTAGGCTACAAGCATTTCAACACAAGATACAAACATTTCACCAAAGGTGCAGCAAATCTTTCAGACACAACAGATGAAATGCTCTCCCTTTATCTCGTCATTATATATTGTGGGAGTATTTTAGTCCAAAAAAGATGGGATGAATGCCAACTCTTCTTATTTGATTGTACGGCATTTGATTGCATTTATAAGTATATTAGTCTTCTAGGTTGAGAACAATACCTATTGCCTATTCGTCTTCTATAAAAGCAAAAAATTGTTTTTTTGCTTTATGTATTGAATCAAAAATGCCTTTTTTTTGCTTCTCCATACAAAATCTATAATTTGCCAGTGTTACCTCTCAAAAAGTTTTCTCAAAAGCAAGAAACTACTTATTGCTTTATTGCTTCTAGCAACAGATTGTTCCCAAATCATGATAAGAAACTAATAACTTCTTACCATAGGCCAACGTTTTTATTCTCGGGATCCTGGATCAGACCAGTCTGGGCGGATCCCGATATGGATCGCCGATCCAGTATTTGATCGACCGATCCCAATCCGATTTAACTATTGGATTATCCTTGGAAAAAAAAATGGATCGGATCGAATCCTACGATCCATATCGGTATTGGTTGGATCGGTCCGATCCAAAGCTAATTGAAAAAAAAATAGATTGGTTGGATCGGTCCGATTCAATCATTGGATCGGCCAATCCGTATCGGTCTCGGTTGAATCGGTCTGATCCCAAAGCCACTCGATACAATAAGTTGGATCGTGGCTTGGGATCGGACCAGTCCTAGCCGATCCCATCCCAACCGATCCTTAAAACCATGCGATAGGCTAGCAATGCACCTAATCTTAGGTTGCGTTGGCCAATTATATAAATGCTTATTTTAGGTTATAGCTTATTAAAGTATTTTCTTAAATTAAAAGTCTGTTTAGTAACACCTAATGGGTAATTGCTTATCCATAAGCAATAAGGACGCGGATCCTTTATAATGATCACGCCCTGTGACGGGCGTGTGATGAGAGACAGACACGAGGGCAAGCCCTTATAAACAACTATTGTGGTAGGTATCTTGCACATGGAAGCTTATTATGCGGGATGCTATTTCTCTACTCACGTATGCGGGATGTGGTTGATCAGGTGGGCTAATTTAACCCCACTTTACACGCGGTGCTTGATTACGAGCGCGTGTACGCGTTTTGGGTATAACCGCACACACTGAATCATTCCATAAAGCTGTAACGGCTGTACAAACGTCCCTGTCACGTACTAGCTGTTAGCGGCTGTGTACGATGATTAGACCGTTTTTGTGAAAAGCAAGATTTGAAACGGCAGGATATCTTACCGTTTTTATCACCCATTAATGCGATAGCTTCTCAAGGAAGCCATCTATTTGAACTTCATCCCACAGGGGAATGACACGTATCCCAAACCCAACGAACACGTTCCTTCTTCCCTTCTAAAATTCAAAAGACTAAGGACTTATGCTCCCACAGCATACTTCCTTCTGGGCACCCGAGAAAAGGAGAATCTTATTCTTCTCTCGACAGACGCTGCTTTACTCGGACGACGTATTTAGGGGATGCTACCCCTAATAGACTCCTCAAAATATTACAATCTCAATGGATCCTCGAAGTCACATCTACTTACTTCCTAGAACAGACTTCGAGTGATTCTATTCCATACCTTTATGTTTTGAAGGTATTTTTATGCAAGGAAGGACCCTCGAGGGAACTTTCTGTACCTTCTAACT
>JAUPMG010000017.1:8075227-8087203 GCA_031762675.1 Pachysandra terminalis | reverse complement strand
GGTGGTGAAGGGGTTCTCTTGGTATTTACATGTTTGCCATCAAAATGCAAAACTCATTCTTGAAATCTAAAAATAGGTTTAGACTTGATTTTGAGGTCATGTGTATTTTTCAAAATTCATTATGAAAAACTCATTCCAAGACTTGCTAACCAAACATCCATTTTTTTGTCAAAACTCATTCCAAGACTTGGAATAAGTTCCACGTGACACTTTTTCGTCCGAGAAAAAAATATTACAATATGCTACAGAATCCTCGTGCTAATGAGGATCGGCTTCCCTTGGGATACTTGCAATGTATCCAGATACCATTCAAAATATGACAGCTGTATTATGCAGCTACGGACCCCGCTAATCTTACATTTCTCATTGACATGTTATATGACGAGTGGTGTGACGGGTGTCGGAGCACATTACATATACTCACTCATCCGGGGCGTAATATTTTTTTTTCTTCTTTTTTTTCCGGATAATACCCTCGTTTAGCAATATTGTTCCATTTTAGCATACGACTACGAGACGTCTCGGAGTTGGAGAAAGAAGGAAAGCTTAAACAAAAATACGCACGCCGGGTCAGGGATCCAAGAGAGGAGCTGAAGGGGTGAAGGAAAATTTGGTTTTGATTCTTCTAGTTTTATTCGCGTTCCTTTATCCTCCAACTTCCGATCTTGTAAGGCCTTAGATTTTTATTTCCATTTAGCTTCCTTGAATGAAATCTAGGGCTTGAACCACGTGATTTACTTGCTTGTCTTTGTTTCGAGAAAAAGAAGAAAAAAAAAAAAGTTTCATCTAAGGCTTCACGACTGTAGATTTTGTGGATTTTTGGTATTTTCTTTGTCTAATTTTGATTCTCTGTGTCCGGATTTTGACTGATTTGATGTAGAATTGGAGATACGAGGTTTGGAAAGCTTGGTAAAGAAAGTTTTAGCTTTGTAAATTTGTGTTGATGGAGGGAATTGAGAAGCTATAGCGATAGAGACATAGAGAAAGAAAAAAGAGACGATGAGTTCGAAGATGGATGGTCCATCAGCTCCTGCTAATCGTCGAGATCCTTATGAGGTGTTGAGTGTATCAAGGGATTCATCCGATCAGGAGATCAAGACATCGTATAGGAAGCTTGCTCTCAAGTAAGTTGTATTCATCCATTTTTTAATCTTCAGTTTGCTTTTCTTGGTCAAAGTTGATATGGGACGACATTTCAGGAACTTTAGTGACTTCTTCCTAAGATTAAATTAGTTTGGTATGTCTCATGACCTTATTGTAATGTGAAAGAAATTAAATCAAATTGAATTATTAGCTCAATTCTCATGTCCATGGTGTTCTTGTTGCGAAGAAGAGGATAGTCAAAATTGGGATAAGGATGTTGGGAGATATACTGCATCCATTGTTCTCATTTTTACATGTTTGGATAACTGCTGTAGTTTACGAAGGCAACCTCTTAACTTTTGTTAAGCGAACGTCAACAAGGGAGCCGCCCCCATTTACATTTTGACCCTTTTGCAGTTATGATAAGCCGGAATCAGAATCATGCTAAATGAAACTTTTATAGGAAAACCGTTAAGCCTGATATGTTGTATGAGTCAGAATATTGGACAACAATGAAGCAACATATGCATAGGATGAACGTTGTTAAGATGAAAATGTTGAGATAAATGTGTGGGAAGACTAGGAAAGATAGGTGAGGAACGAACATATTCGAGCTTGGTTGGGTGTGGCTCAATTAAGATATGAGATAAAGGAAATTCAGTTAAGATGGTTTAAGCATATAGAACAAAGACCCAGGGAAGCAACAATGAGAATATTTTGGAGAGAAATCATTGAAAGTTCTAAGATTGGGAGAGGAAGACCCTAAAACAAGCTGAATGGAGTCAATAAAAAAGGATTTGCATACTCATAATTTGACTGAAGATATAGTTTTTTGACAGATTGGGATGGAGGAACGTGATTCTTATTGCCGACCCCAACTGATTGGGATAATGTATATGATGATGGTGATGGTGACGATGATTCATGAGTGCTTGTTTAAAGTTTGAATCAATTCTATTGGGAAAGATGGCAGTTGGATACGACTATAGAAATCAATAATGTGCTGAATTGCTAATATTTATCGTTGGTGTAACTCAATAATCATGTAAGAGACATGTAGCAATATGAGAACAATTCACTGGCAGAATTAGAAACTTGATTAATTGATTCAAATAACTCATGCATTTAAAGAATCTGCTTTATTTTATTGGGCATCTCAATAGCTTGAATCATTATATTGTTCATGATATTGGCCTGATGCTCCTGCACTGCTAATTGGATAGTATTCGTGCTGCTTTTTGTAGTTTGCTTCTTGTAGTTGTTTGTTTGTGTAATATTTTTCTGTCTTATGCTTATAATTTAATCTATAATAGTTTGATGATGATACCTGAAGCAAGTTATCTAGATCTCATATGCCAGTTAATTTTTATTTTCCTCAAATTATGAACAGATATCACCCTGACAAGAATGCCAGCAATCCGGAAGCTTCAGAACTTTTCAAGGAGGTTGCATATTCTTATAATATCTTATCTGATCCAGAAAAAAGAAGGCAGTACGACACTGCAGGTTTCGAGGTGGATGTTTTCTTTTTGTGTATTCCAATATTTAATTCTGTTAGATAAGGAAAGCTTATATTAATGCTTGTGTTATGGCACCATTGTCATCAGCGTTCCAGGTTTTGATAAAATTTTGATATTTCATTTTGATTTTGATCCATCATAAAAAATGCTTGACATTTCAAAATTTTAACAATCTTGACTAGGTCTTAGACTATGTTACATAAATTATTCAAGCCGTTGTCTGAATCATGTGTTCATACGTGTGGACACAGATTCTGACTCGAACTCACCATGGACACAGCATGATTCGGCAGTTTGCCGAATCCTAGGAAAAAAAAGGACAAAAAGAGTATTCTTAATCCCAGAAAAAAGGAAGAAGAAGAAAAGCTCTAAGTCATAAAGAGAATAGTAGGGGAGGGGGGAGAGAGAAATTTAAATGCTCTCATTACTTAATAGTTTAAATTATTCTCATTATTACTTATCGTATTCTTTTGTTATTTCTAACTATATAATAATATTAAAATTATTTAAATATATTCTAGGGTCATATACCTATGTAACATAATCGTGTGATATTGTTTGTGATTGATTGCTTTTTTCATGAGGTGATATAGATTTTTTTAATAAAATTTTAAAATAAAATAAAGATTTAAATATATAGCCGTGTCATCAAATCTTGTTTTTTAGGATTTGCCAACTTTGACACTTCGTACCCGTGTTGGACTCCGACACGCATACCCGTACCTATGCAACGTAGGTCTTAGGCTATATTTCTATTATTCTGGCAAGATTTCAAATAATTTGGAGATTTGTGGAAATTTAATTTTGATTGCGGCAAGGACTGAATTTGAAGCAAAAATTGAGATTTAAAACTCTGATTGACAAGTAATTTGTCAAATCTTGTTAATCATTGATAAACTACTTAGTTAATTACTCATGTCTGATGGTTTTAAGGTTTTTTCGGATTCTCTTCGGATTTAGAATTGCTTTTGTAATCCATGAACCATAAGAAGTATAAATGTTTAGTGCTATATAAATTGCCTGTCACAAAATGTATAAAAACTGGCATCTTCTGAAATCACTTCTCAAACTCATGAAAATTATTGTATTGAGAGTTCCTATGCAAATTGTTAGGTTTTTTCATTTAAAGGGAGGTTTTTTTTTTTTTTTCAAGCAGTTCATTATTAGAGAGTCTAAATCTACTTGGTCATAAAACAGATTAAAGTTACTCGAGATGGTTTAGGCATGTTAACACTTAACAAAGATATTAAACTGCCCGATTTTAGTTGAAAGGAATGCCTATTTTCTGCAAGAATGAAGGTAGTTGAAGGGAATGCCTATTAATTCCAAGCCTCCAAGGTCAGTCATGGTGTGGTTCCAAGATACTGATTTCTTCATCTTTCTTGAGCTGTAGGTTCGGGAACCGTGGCTTCAGTCATCTGTTTATGAAGAAACAGGATAGAGGGAGGTAGAGAAGATGATGGCGTGGCTCTGATAGGCGAGGCTAGCCTGATCGTATTCGTACTAGTCCTTACAAATAATTTGAGTCCTGTGAATAGGGAAAGACATGTATCTGCCTCAAAATGTTTTGATGGCTAGGTCAGGGACACACCAACATGCCATGAATAGAAATGTGGGAAGAAAAAGGAAGGCGCACGGGGATAAGGGAGGCAAGCTTGATCACATAGTGCGGCAGTCCAAGATACTTATACAAAATTGCCACCTGTTACATATCAAATGGAGATACTACTATCATATCATATGAATATTAGTTCACATGCTGGAAAATACAAATAGTGGCCCAGAGTTAGATGTCCACCCTCTAGGCCCTTGAAACACAAGTAGAGGCCCAGAGTTAGGTGCCCTTTGTGTAGGACGGCAAAAAGCTTCCATGGGTGCCCTTCATGTATGGTTACTAGGTCTGATATCAGATCCCTTTGAAATTAGCAAATGGGCTTGGTTAGCCCTGACCAAAGCTCAAATGGTATTATCAAAGGCTTCATCAAACTACTCGTCAGATTGAAGGAGCCCAAAGGCTTTAATCTTGACGATTAAACGAATTGTTGAAAAGGCCTTGGGTCAGTCTTTTCAAGTTTTGTGTGCAACTGTTCGGGCCCATCAAAGGGAATAGAGCAATAAATAAAGAAGAAATGGATTGCTCCATGAAATTTTACGGTGATGTTTCCTTTGCTATAAAATATAGTGATTTGTATTTGGTTGCTTTGAGTAAGGTGGAGTGGATTTGCAACATTGTCCAAAGGGATGGGACTGAAGTTGGGTGGAATCTAAGGTTTAGAAGAGTGTTGTTTGAAAGGGAGGTGGTTCAAGACAGTGCTCTCATGATGGAGTTGGAGAGTTTTAGGTTTAGCGATGGTCCAGACAGAAGGTGTTGGAGAGGTGGGGGGAATGGGCTGTTTTTTGTGAAGTCTCTCTTTGAAGCGATTTCTCCGAATTTTTGTGATGAAGCGGCTGCTAGGTCGATTTGGAAGTTCAGAGCCCTACTAAGGTGTCTTTCTTTGTTTGGTTGGCAGCTCATGATAAGATTTTAACGGTTGATCATCTTATTTCCAGAAATTGTTCTATTCCCAATCGGTGTGTTGTGTGCAAGGAGGCTGAAACAGTTAACTATCTGCTCCTACATTGCATGTTGGCTAAGGATTTGTGGTCTTTCTTTTTGAGAAGTTTTGGTATTTTGTGGGTGATGCCGGAGGGCTTAAAGAGTTGTTTGATGGCATGGAGTTGGAGGTGAAACAAGAATAAATGAGACATTATATGGAATTTATGCTCTCATGTTGTGTGTTGGTCGATTTGGAAAGAGAGAAACTCTAGAGTGTTTTGAAGGTAAGGAGCTGCAGAGTGAAGATCTCAGAAATAGAGCTATTGCCCTTCTTTTTCAGTGGGCAAAATTTAGTGATATTGAGTTTGCAGATTTTGTGAATAGGTGGGGTGAACTACAGTAGCGTGGTTCACTGATAGCGAATATAGGGCGGGTTGACATCTAGTTGGGTGTCTATACGTAGATGGAATGTGTGGTCTGTAATTTTTTTTCTTCATAGCTTATACTTATACAATATCACAACTTTACTTATCAAAAAAAAAAATTACAGGTAACAGGTGTAGGTGATGAGGATGACGGATGTGTCTCGACATCAACAGCACAGGATGCCCGACTCATGAACAATTTTCCATGAATGAGGTAACTCGTCCATGGGATTTGACATGGAGGTGGGAAGGTCTTTGGGGGATTGAGCAGCTACTTCAGAAATTGGAGATGGCACATTTCGGATTTGCCAGCCGCCATCAGATGAAGAGTGCGAGTTAGATTATTGCCAGTGGAACAGGAGAGGTGATTGAAGAAGAGAACGACAATCGGGTGACTTTGAAGTGCACCCTCTTCCGGAGGATGAGCTGATGTATATTAGGTGCCAAAAAATTGATTTAGGAGATGTTGTAGATAACTCTGGAGAAGCTCTTGAGTTATTTCTTCAAATGGGAGAACATTTGGTAGGGAGGAAGAATTAAGTATTATGAGGTACTGGAATTTGCTAGATCAGAGCTTGGACCTACTACAGAGAATTAGAGGGGAGTTTGATAAATGGTTAGAACAGTCATGATCGGTCGTTGTTGACACTGCAGTCTGCTGGTGAAGAGCAAGCTGAATCAGAGACCTTTTCGCCTGCTAGACCTATGGATTTGATATCGCTATTGGGTCGATTAGGGAGGAGTGAATCCTCTAATGATTTGGAGGATAACAAATGTGATGTTTTCTCACAAACTCCAAGTTCTGGAAAAGCTTTGGCCTTAGGTGAACAAGTAGATACCAGTTTAGTGCCATCTCAAGCTCATACATAGTCTTCTTTTGCATCTGCTACAGCCCCTTAAACCTGGATAGAAAGGTACGTGTTTGGATTTCTGTATTATTATTCATCACCCATATCTGCATGGCTTTCAGCAGGTAAGCTTTTGTACTCCATATATTCTCCTCCTTTTGTTCCATTAATGCATCTTTACCTTCTTGTGGCATGAGGGAGATTTAGGATTTTGAAGGAGAACGCTGGGGAGAGTAGTGCAAAAATGGGATAAAGAACTCTGAAAACTTGAAGGGAACATGCAATACAAGGTTAGAAGCCCTAGATGAGGTGTGGTGGTAGTGAGCCAATCATTACATGAAGAAACTAAGCTGGAATATCTGAGGTCTTGGCTGGGTGTGAAAGAAAAGAGCAATTAGGGACTTGTGTACTAGGGTTGACCCTGGATATTCTTGTCATTTGGGAAACCAAGAGAGTGTTGGTGTATAAGCTTTTGATTCAAAGATTATGGGGAATGGAAACAGGAAATGGGTTTTCCCACCATTTGTAGGTGCATCAGGAGGTATTATTATAATGTAGGAATTGGATAAGGTGATTGTTAGAGAGACGAAAATAGGCAACCTTTTAGTGTCAAAAGTTCCTTCATGTGAAGGATCAATTTGAATGGGTATTAATGGGTGTTTATGGGCCTAATTGACCGGCTAGGAGGAGTGGTTTGTGGTAGGAGTTGAGAGATGTCGGAAGGGAATGTAATGATCCGTGGTGCATAGGGGGGTTTCAACTTTTTTATGTTTTTCCACACGAGAAAGGAGGGAGTAGGGTTACAAGGAGTATGTGGGACTTTTCAAATTATGTAAGGGAGCAGACCGATTGATCTTCCGTTGGGAGGTCCAAAGTTTACAAAGACGAAGATGCATGAGAGTTTTTAGTCGATTCAAGGTGGTATGCACATTTATAGTGATATCTCTTAGAGTCCTCTTCCTAGGTCCATATCAAATCACTGCCCATTCTTGTTATCTATTAAGGGGATAAATGTATTTTTGTTCTCTTTTTGATTTGTATACATGTGGTTAATCCACCCATCGTTTAAAGAGGAGTTCCAAAGGTGGTGGGAAGAAGGGGACACGGATAGTTATGAGTGGGCAAGTTTTAGATTCATGAGATTCCTATGTTGGTAGTAAGGATAATCTTAGAAAGTGGAATAAGGAGACATTTGGGAATCTGCAGAAGAAATGAATATTGCTTGGGGAGATTGAGCAGTTGGATAGGGTGGAGGAGAATAGAGTAAAACAATTGATGGCGAAGAGGTGGAGGTAATACAAAATTTTAAAGGAGAATATGAAAAGTTACTATAGAAGGAAGATATTAGTTGGAAACAAAAGTCAAGAATCAAGAGGATTAAAAAGGGGATGTGATTTGTTTCTCTCACAAGGTAGTGAATCCTAGGAGAAGAAAGAATATCATGTCCTGCTTAGATCTTAGAGGACCCAGATATAGTCGAGAGGGCACTCATTGACTTCTATTCGGAGTTATATAGATCAGAGAGGGTGGTATCCTTTAGATTGGATGGGCTGGATGGGCCAAAGGTTATCAGAAGAGGCATGTAAATTGGAGATGGAATTTTCGGAAGAAGAAACAAAAAAGCAATTTGAGCATTGGAAGGTAGTAAAGGATGGTCTGTGTCATAGACCAACCTGTGGGTCTAAATTCCAATTTGTTTTAGGTTGGGCCAATCTTACCTAATTCATTCGAAACTTGGATCTATGCTTCTGGTGTGGGATCAAAACCCCCTTAATAGGGAACTTTGAGGTTTGGGCAACATTTTTGTCTACACTCTAGGGTAATCTTATAATTTATTAATTAATTACTTGAACTGATTTAAATAGATTTCATTTTATTTTTAGTTGAAAGAAGGTTTAAATTTTGATTTTTCCACTTTGCTTTTTCAAGTTCGAAAGTCTTTGTTTTTGCCAAAAATTTCTCCTTTAGATAAAAATGGAAAAGCCAAAATTATTAGTGAAACCTCACAAAATTTTAAACAAGACATTATCACAAACTAAAAACTCAGATGTATGATAGAAAAAACTAATGCAATTAATAGGAGAACCTTAGGAGCAGAAGTAAGCATATTCTTAATAATATATGATATGCCTCATTTAAGATGGTATCCATATGTGTAAGGTATTTGATAATACACTGACAAATGCAACCAAAAACAGGGGAAAACGTGAAATTTTCTTATAATGGGTAAGAGATGGGGATGGTAATGCTAAATTCTTCCATAGAATGACCAATTTCAGAAATAAGAAGAATGAGATCCATTTGTTGATTGGCGAGTCGGGTGTTATAGAGGATCCGAAAGGAATTGAAAAGGAATTTACTGATTTTTATAGTAAGCTGTACTCTTCGGATCAATGTTGTGGCTTTGATTTTACTCAGTTGTTGGGGCCTAAAGTTGAGGATGATGGAATGGGGTGGATTGTGAAAGAATTTGAAATTGAGGAAGTGAAGAAGGCGGTGTGGGAGATGGATAGGAATAAAGCTCCGGGCCAGGATGGTTTTTCTATGGCTTTTTTTCAGGATTGTTGGGAGATCATTGAAGAGGATTTGGTGAAAGTTTTTAAAGACTTCTTTTCTATTGGGGTCATTAATAAAGAGACAAATTGCACTTTTTGGCTTTGGTTCCTAAAATTAAAGGGGCCGTGAGGACCGAAGATTTTAGGCCCATTAGTCTTACGACTAGTGTATATAAGATCATTGCCAAGGTTCTTGCCAATGGACTTAAAGAGGTCATTGGGGATGTGGTGTCTAATAATCAAAGTGCATTTATTAGGGGAAGGCAGATTTTAGATAGTATTCTTATTGCCAATGAGTGTATTGAAGAGAAAAGGAATTTGGGGGATAGAGGACTCATCTTTAAGGTTGATTTGGAAAAGGCTTATGATAAGGTGGATTGGAATTTTGTTGATACAGACCTTAGGTTGCAAGGTTTCCCTGATAGATGGTGCAAGTGGATTGGGGGCTGTATTAGAAGTGTGCACTTCTCTCTTTGTATCAATGGTGGCATTGCTGGTTTTTTTCCGTCGTTTCGTGGTCTTAGGCAGGGGGATCCACCATCTCCCCTTCTTTTTACTCTAGTGAGTGACGTTTTGAGTCAGTTTCTTAGGATTGCTGAGGGAAATGGTAGAATTCAGGGGTTCAAGGTTGGAAGAGATGAAATGTCAGTATCCCACTTACAGTTTGCAAATTATACGATCTTTTTTCTTGAAGCATCTAAGGAGAATGTTTTTTGGACTAATTGCATCCTTAAATGTTTTGAAATGGTTTCTGGTTGTAGAGTGAATATGGAAAAAAATAGTCTGTATGGTATTAATGTTGGGGATGATCAGTTTTCGGTTTGGTGTAACTTGTTGGGTTGTGATGTTGGGCATTGGCCTATGAAATATTTGGGAATGCCTTTGGTTGGTAATCATAAGAGTTTACAGTTTTGGACCTCGATTTTGGAGAAAATCGAGAAAAGATTGGTTGCTTGGAAAAGAAACTACTTGTCTTTTGGGGGTCGTATCACACTTATCCAGTCCTCTCTTGGAAGTTTGCCTACGTATTATTGTTTCAAGTTCCGATATCTGTGATTAATAGAATGGAAAAACTTCAGAGAGACTTCCTTCGGGGAGGGTGGTGGGTGTAAGAAGGTTCATCTAGTTAGATGGGAGGTGGTTTGTAGGGATAAGGAACACGGTAGCATTAATTTGGGCAATCTTTG
Organism: Pachysandra terminalis; assembly: GCA_031762675.1. NCBI lineage: Eukaryota > Viridiplantae > Streptophyta > Magnoliopsida > Buxales > Buxaceae > Pachysandra > Pachysandra terminalis. Next base: position 8,077,049 of record JAUPMG010000017.1, on the reverse strand, counting down.
CAAAAGAAATATGGCTCTTTTGGGGAAGTGGTTATGAAGATTTAGTACTGAAAAGGATGCTTTGTGGGGTTCCATCATTGCCAGTAAGTTTGGTGTTCATTCTAATGGGTGGGATGCCAACCCTTTGGCCTGTGTTAAACCGACTAGTGTTTGGAAGAGTATTATTGCATTATTCCTATCTTTTTTAGCAATGTTCGCTTTTCCATGGGATCAAGGTCGTGTATTCGGTTTTGGACTGATTTGTTGTGGGGGGAGTCTTCGTTGGATGTCTGTTTTCCTAGAGTTTTTAGGTTGGTTTGTTGTAAGGATTCCACTGTTGCTGAGGTTCTTAGTTCGTCCTTGTCGTCGGGTCTTTCCTGGAACCTTCACTTTCACTGGGCTCCTAGATCGGCTGATATTGATGAACTGGGGAGTTGTTTGAGCATCATCGTGTTTGGTGTCCTGACCCGAATGGAACATTTTCTTGTAAGTCTTTCCTTCGTGTTCTTATGGGGGGGAGGTAGTCCTGTATATCATATTCCGTTTTCTCCTCTTCGGTTGTGGGGTTCTAAAGTCCCTCCTAAAGTTAAAGCATTCGTATGGACTGTCTTCCTGAACCGTATTAATACTGCAGATAACCTTCAAAGAAGAAGATTCATGGCCTTATCCCCTCAGGTTTGTGTGATGTGCTTACGGAATGAAGAATCAGTGGATCATTTGTTCGTTTCATGTAGTTTTGCTTTGAAGATATGGAGTTTTTTTGTGACAAATATTGGTGTGGCTTGGGCCCCTCCTAGACATGTGACTGATTTATTTGCCCAATGGTGTTTTCTAGTGTTGGGCAAGAAGGGACGAATTATGTATATACTCCTCTTTTTTTGTATTTTGTCGGAGATTTGGGGGGAATGCAATAGGAGAATTTTTGAAGACTCGTGGAGGTGCCCGGAGCGTATTATTGATTCAGTTTTAGGATCTATTCTTGCTCGGCTTGGAATTCTACTTGGCTTTAAAGATTTTCCGGCCTCAGATTTTTTCAGGCATTGGAATACTATTGCTGTGATGTAATTTTTGTTTTGTGGGATGTTGGGGTTTCATTTGATCTGGTTGTTGTAGGGTTGTTTTATGGAAGGCGTGGTTCCTTATCTTATCGAACCTCATCTGCTTTTTCTTTTGTTTTGTACATTCAAAATCGTTATCATTATCAAAAAAAAAAAAAGGTGAAATTTTCTTATAGTCAATCAATGATTGCAGATTTTGATATAATTTTTATTAGACTAGTGTTATACATAGTAATTTATGCATGTAACTTGAATGGTTTTTCCCTGATTTTTTAAACAATTCATTGGAAGAATACATAATCTTTGTATTGGTTTTCTGTTGATTTTGTTTATTAGACCAAGTTTACCACAACCAATTCAAAGAGGGAAAAAAAGAGGCAGTTATCCAAGAATTGAACAATTTAAATCTGCTTCAACTCGACAAACTTGACAGTTGACCCAACCCAACTAACCCACATCCACTTGGGTTAAGCGTAGGGTTCAGAAATTAATCCTTGTGTTGGCACCTTGAATTGGAGGCTGGACTGGGTTGGGCCATGGGATGATTGCTTGCTTTTAAGGTTTAGCTTGGGTTTGTCCTATCCTAACCTGACCTGCTCGAGTTGCACTCTTAGGTTGGCCTCTTACATCCTCTGCCCCAAATGTAGTTTTAAAATTTTCCAATATTTAGGAAAAATTCTAGCAACATTTCCCTTTACCTGATCTTGAAAATTTCTCTCTCTCTCTCTCTCTCTCTCTCTCTCTCTCTCTCTCTCTCTCTCTCTCTATATATATATATATATATA
>JAUPMG010000017.1:8045917-8075127 GCA_031762675.1 Pachysandra terminalis | reverse complement strand
TCAGACTAACCTGCTCCGGTACACTCTCACTTTGCATAGGACTGACGTGATGCGACAAAGGCTGCCCCACCAACAGAGAAGGCAAAAAAGTGGGACGTGTGGCAACCGAGTAAGACGTCACCTCCCCCTCTCCAGCTTGAAACTCTGACGCCTTTGACTCTAGGCCTCCACCCCTCCCTGATTCTCCCAGACCCGACCTGTTAAACCCGTCTTCTTCACCCGAACACACCTCCTCCACACCCAGGTTGGAAAGAGCTTTCTCTCCGGTTTGCTGTGACGAACCTGACTCTCTCTGTTCACCTCAGTCTATGATATACACCCCCACCTCGAACCAAGGCCGTCCGTCTAAAAGCCAAAAAGAACGTGGAATTCTCCACGCGTTCTCCACCCGCATGGTCATCTCCACCCTTAGAAAACCATCATCTATAACCTCTGTTGGGCCCAAAGGTGATGCAAGGCCACCAAAAAAATCCCCAATAAGATTTAATAATTTCTCATTCCCCCAGAAAGAGGGAATACCCTCTAACGTGATGGTCCAACCATGACAGCACGAGAGAGCGGGAAACGCATCGTTCACAGCACCGCCGGTGAGATTTGTAACGTGATGGTCCAACCATAACTAATTTCTCATTATTAGTTATTAGAATAGATATTATATATGTATATAATATATATACTAAATAATCATTAAACCGCTTCTTTGATTTCTTAAGATGTTGGAAGAATGGCAAGAGACACATGAGAAGGCGAAGCACAAAAGTCGAGAAAGAACAATCCACCAACCTTTCTACCCCTTCCAATCAACTTCCCTAAAATATTATAAATTATCAAAAATTAATTAATAATAGAAGAATGTTAAAAAGGTTAATGGCCAAGTACTCATCCAAGTAGTTGGCATTAATTAACTATATAACCATCTCTTAGCTTAAAAATAAAATAAAAACTAAAAAATAGTAATAATTAATTATCTTTGTGGATGTGGTGTATTCTTGTAATTGGATAATTGTATTCTACTAGACATTTTTTACATTTTATGGAGTTATTTGACTTCTGTTTTCATTTTAATTTTGAATGATGTTTCTGCACTTCTTGATTGTGGTCATTTAGATATCAGATTTTAATGCCTGTTTAGACTATTTTGAAAATTTATTGGTGTGAAAAAATTTCAGTTTTTACTTGAATTATTTATGATTATTCTGAAATCCGATCTCTGAGCTCCATATTACACTGCTTTCATGCATGCTACATCACATAATAACCTCAAATTAATAATTGCTTTGAGAATCCAACTTGATTCTACAGCAGATAACAAATAAACTCTAATAACTACTAACTAATAATTATTTATATATTTTCTAGTACATTATTACTTATTAGAATAGATATTATATATGTATATATACATATTAAATAATCATTAAACCGCTTCTTTTATTCCTTAAGATGTTAGAAGAATGGCAAAAGACACATGAGAAGGCGAAGCACAAAAGTCGAGAAAGTACAATCCACCAACCTTTCTACCCCTTCCAATCATCTTCTCTAAAATATTATAAATTATCAAAAACTATTTAATAATAGAAGAATGTTAAAAAGGTTAGTGGCCCATTACTCATCCAAGTAGTTGGCATTAATTAACTATATAACCATCTCTTAGCTTAAAAACAATAAAAAAGTACAAAATAGTAAAAATTAATTATCTTTGTGGATGTGGTGTATCCTTGTAATAGGATAATTGTATTCTACTGGACATTTTTTATATTTTATGGAGTTATTTGACTTCTGTTTTCATTTTAATTTTGTATCTCTTTGTCCAATATTGATGGTATTAAGCCATATTAGCCTAAATATACATGGTATGCATCCATTTTTTCATATTTTGAGTTTTTCCATGTCATTATCTCTTATTTTGACCTCTATAATCTCACATCACAATTAGATCATTCAAGCATAATTTCTCTATATTTCTCTTGTACTTTATACAGCCATACTTGCCTACATATGCATGAATGACTTTAAATACTTTTTTTAAATATTTTGTATTTTTAAGTGTTTTTTACTCTTATTTAAACCCCCCGGAAGTTTCAAGTCAAGATTCTAATTTTTCCCTATAATTTCCCCAGTTTTTTCCCAAACTGGCACAATTTTTAGCCATGGCAGCTAAATTTCATTGACATCTCGCAAAATATCTCCAGGCTCCCCTTATGAAATGGTTGGTGAAATCGAAATTTAAAATCTTGCTTATAAGGATTCACTTTAAACTGGAGATACTACTTGCTGAAGTTGATCTACCATGGAAATAATGTTCCAACAACCATCCATGTGGAATCAACATCTGCAGCCACCGCCAGCTGGATTTCAAGTAGTCAGATGAAGCAGCAGAATATCATATCCCCAGGAAAAAAAAAGGACCTCGGTAGAAAGATTTCACTTAGAAATATCTATAATGGAAGATTTTATTATAATCAGAAACAAGAAAATGTCCAAAGTCTCGGACAACAACTCAAATTATAACATGTTTCTATTTGCAATGCTTCTAGATAAAAAAAGAACAGCCAGGTCGATGATCTCCACATGAACATGGGAAAATTGAATATATATACAAATCTCACCAAGTGACTGACAAACTTACAACCTACATATAAGCAGATATAACCAAGGGTTATTTGCTTTGCTTGAAACCAACAATGCTAGCATAAGTAGAATCTCCCATGCTACCAAAGTTTCCATGAAATGGAAACACCCAAGAAAAATTGAGTCCTAAAAAGCATGTAATCATTCCCCATTTCAATCTATCAAAAGGGACACTGACAACTATCACAAACTAAATTAATAAACAAAAGCTGCATGTCATCTAAAAAACAGCAATAGAAAACTTGCAGCCAAAAAATATTCATCCATCGTATAAATATTGCCCTAATATTTTTCTGAGCGCAATTGGAAAAAAAATACTAAGAACTAAACATAATCCAAAGTAGGGAGAAATGAGAATGCATATAATCATCTCTCTAGATAACAAAAAAAATTCCTGGAACTAATAAATGTTTGGACACTTTTTTATTTCCAAGGGAATCAATGGTCACAAATCAACTGCTTAATGTACCTCATGGTTTTGTCTGGCTCTGGACAGCAGTTCATCTTGCTTCTGCAGAATAAAAATGGCAATTACCAACGTATTAGTTGAAATAACTACCTGGAAAGCCAAAATGGACATTAAGCATTTATTAAGGCAGAAGAGAAGTGAAAGTAAAACTAAAACAGCATCTAAATTCTATTTGTTTGAGTGCTTGTGCTTCTCCGGACATGAAAATAAAAAAATTGCCAACTGTAACAGGCCCCAGTTGCTCAATAGTGGCCACAAGCCTGAAACAACAGACTTTTACACAAAAATAGAAGGGTTGCAGTACTAAATATAATTCATCTGTCAATCTGTTGAGTAAGCTCTAATAGCTTAGGGAAACATCTCTATGTAATGTATTTTCATTACTAATGACACTGCTGCAAGCTTCTCGTAGCTAGGAATATTCAATAAACAAAATGTTTTCCTACTTTTGGTCACCATCATCATCTGCCAGGCCTTTTTCTTTTCTTTTCTTTCCAGCCTTGTAATCCAAGAAGGAAGCAAGCTTGCATGCCTTGCTTGATCATCTTTGAGGAAAGCCTGCACCTTTCCCCCGAGGCAAGAAGCCCACTTCCTTGGGAGAAACCCAAGGGGCTATATCTATGGTACTCAAATTTCTTGTGAGACAGTCTTCTCTCCACTTTGAGGTTCCTGTGGCATTTACTACTCTCACAACAGACAAGTAACACAGCTAGCTTAATTAGGCCATCTCTACCTGAATCAGATGCAAGCAAGAAGTCACGTAACATATTAGCTAACCATTGATCCAAATTTTATCATGTTTGGAGATCCAGCTCTTACGAAATTTTCTTATGGAACACAAGTTCATGAATTGTTACCCCAGTGAAAAGAACACAAAAGCAAGAGTGAGATCTGAGCTTACCTTCTCTTTTTTGAAAGTAAGCCTCCGTTCCTCAAACTTTGTTTGGCATGAATAGACCGAATTAGTCTGCTTAAGAAACAATCACTTATTAGAGCATTTAAACCCAAATCTTCAGAACCATAATCAACAAAAATCAGACGCATATTGCAGCTAAAATGGCGAAGTTCTATAAAACTGTAAATCAAAACAAAAAGAATAAACCCCATTGGCAATCTCTGATAGATAGACAAGTATACTAACCATAAATGATTGCAATATATCAATAGTGGTTTCAGAGCTTCTTACTGTTTCCAAATGCTTAACCAAAATCTTTTTGGTCTTCAAATTATCTAAAGAACAAGACTGTGACAGGGAAACGAAGGTGTATGTAATTAGAAATGAAATGCCCGTGTAGCTGAAGCATTTAGACTCTTCAGAGTATATGCTCTGCTTAGATGTTCTTTCTATTTTGGGACAATGCCTATAACAGCAACAGAATGTAGAAACAGAGATTGAATGCAATCAGATATTCCACTGTTACTGCCATTACTTCTGTGAATTTCCATTTTCTTACACAGATCAACGAAATGAATTCATGCCCCTTGTACCTTTTTCAGTCGAACCAGAGATCAATAGCTTCCCAAAGTCCAACAATGCTCGCTTCAGTGGCCTCTCGTTTATTTCTAGCCCTAAAACCAAAAGGGCACTCTGAATTAACCACGAATTCCAAAACCATTAAGAAACAAAACAAAACAAAAGGCAAAAATGAAAGAGAGTTCGTGAAAAATCTCAAACTCACAAAATGCCTCGAGCGGTGACTGAAAAACTTTCCTTTTAACCCTAACAATCACCGGTTTCTCCTTTGCTGAATTCGAAGGGGAAGAAGATGAACTCTCGCCAATATCCGACATGGACGGATGTGCTGAAAGTGCGTACCGGGGTTGGGATTAGGGTTTGCGAGTCTCATCCAAAATATCAAACTACCAATTTCACCGCTGGATTTAATTATCCATAAGAATTACAATGCATGTCAATTGAAAACGTAAAGAATTTAATTTAATAGATGTTACAATTTTAGTGTTTGGTGATACCGTAGAATTTGTTGAAAATTACAATTTTGGTGTTTTGTTTACAACAAATAGAAACATCCTAAAAATACATTTGTAGATGAAGAGCATATGCTTTAATTCATCTTCATATAAAAAAATAAGAAGAAGAGAAAAAAATAAAAAAGTATAGTAAAAAAGTCAAAAAAATAAAAAATAGAGATAGAAAAGAGAGACAGTGGAAGCTTAGACCATTTCCAATTGTTCCTTACAAATTTTTTCAAATTTGGGGGTAAGTTTGATTAAAAACTCAAATTTTGATAAGAGCTTTCCAATCATTCCCTAAAAGTTTTCTCAAACTTTTTTAAAAATTCTAATTTTATCCCAAACTCCCTTTTAATGAATTATTTCCTCTATTCTTTTCCCTCAAAAATTTTTTCCCTCTAAATTATTAATTTTCTCTCACATTCTTGAAAAGTCAAAATTTTCCTCCAATTTTAAATTTTTTCCAAATTATATTTCAACTATTTTTCCTATAAATTGAACCATCCAATGTATCTCACTCATCACTAACCATTCTTCTTCTTCTTCTTCACTTCATTTACTTCCTTCAAACCGCTCCCTACATCTGTACCCTCTCAAAGCCAATTCAATCCCCCACTCACCTAAATCCATCAACCCCAAGTCTAAACCACCAACTAAACCCTGTTTTCTACTCAATTTTCCTACAAATCAAACCAATACCTCATCCCACCACATTCCCCTCTAACCTCTATTTACCCAAATTCAAACCCCCGTTAAAACCATCCACATCAACCTGAAACTCCATCATTACCCATAATCACCTTCGTTCTCACCCGAGCATCACCATCGTCCACACATGAAAACTCAACACCATGTTCAAATCCTCACCCAATTAAAATGAAGCCTTTAAAATTAGCTTTGATTTCTTCTCTTTTATCATCATCTTCTTCTTCTTTAGATGACGATGAAGAAAGAGTGTCACTTATGGCTCTTTATCAGATGAACCAAAATGCAATGTTCGAAATCTTAAGAGAAGATGCAGAACAATGCAACAAACACAATGGTTCTGCTTCATGATGTAGATACATCCGTCGCGAAGGAAGAACGGGTCATTGTTCGTTGATTATTTTGTCGAAGAGCCCGTTTATCCGCTTTCAACGTTTCGGAGACGCTTTAAAATGACGCGTGATTTATTTGTACGTATTCTCAATGCTATTGAAGCACATAATCCCTATTTTGCTAAAAAAATGGATGCTTGTCAGGTTATTGGATTATCTCCCCTTCAAAATATGACATCGTCGATTAAAATGCTTGCATATGGAATGGCGGCAGATATAGTGGATGATTACATGCGAATTGGGGAAAGCACTGCAATATCAAGTTTAAAACAATTTTGTCGATTAGTTATTGAAATTTTCGGAGCTGCGTACCTCAGATCTTCAACGAAAGATGATATTGCTAGATTACTGGCCGTTGGGGAGGCTCGTGGATTTTCCGAAATGTTGGGAAGCTTGGATTGCATGCACTGGGAGTGGAAGAATTACCCAAAAGCATGGCAAGGTCAGCACTTCAACAACTTTAACATTGGTGGATGCCATAACTTCATATCTAGTGTCACGAATCATCTTTTTTTTTTTCGTGATTCTTTCACATCTTTAATACCTCTTGGTCGTTTTGATCTACCATCAAAAGAAGGATGTTAATCCAATTCCATACCATCGAGTGATATCGGAGTACCAAGATTACTCGAGGGAGTTGAAAGTGATGAAGTGTGGACTACAAATTTATTGAATTTTAATACAATTTCATTCAACTTGTAGGCATGTCAAAACACCTACTATAATTATTGAAGTTGTAGCCTCTTACGAGTTATGGATTTGGCATGCCTTTTTTGGGATGCCAGAATCCCACAATGATCTCAATGTCTTTGATCGTTCTCATATATTTTCTGATCTCGCCCAAGGGCGAGCCCCCCAGCTAATTTCTCTGTTAATTGGCACACTTACAATATGAGATATTATCTTGCTGATGGTATATATCTTAAATTGCAACATTGGTTCAGACAATTTCTTCTCCCAAAGGAGCAAAACATCAACATTTCGCTATGCCAACCAAGATTTATACAATGTTTCATCTTCCAACATATTGATTTGTGCTTGTGTTTGGGTGGTTCGACACCGTTGCCGCTGCCACTGGGGAAGGTGTGTGATGGAACCAAAGGGTTTCTTCCAATCTTCTTTCTCACAAAGAGGAAGTTTTGTTGAAGAAAAAAAAATTAAGCAAAGACAAAAATGATTTGGGAGAGGAGCTTGGAGCTCCTTTAAAATAAAATAAATTCTGAAGCTTAAATTTGGGAGAGGAGCTTGGAGTTATTTTATATACAAAATTACGACTGTTGAAATATAGCCATTGGCCGCAAAACTGAACTTTGGGGGTCCCCAAACCCCCAAATATAGGGGAGGGGATAGGGGATGATTGGAGAGCACAAAAAACTCTTTTTCCCCAAATTCAATTATAGGGGAGGGGATAGGGGACGATTGCATATGCTCTTAGAAAGCAAAAAAGAATAAATGAATCCTGAAAAAAAAACAGTGATTTTACTGTGTGAATAGAGAGAGAGATTACTTGGGTACTCCGTGGGAAGAAAAAGAGAGGTTTAATGGGTTTTGAAAACCTAAAAAAAAAAGTGATTTTGCATAATTTAAAATATAGGGAGATATTTAATGGTTTTGAAAACCTAAAAACAACAATGATTTTGCAGAATTTGAAAAAGAGGGAGAGATTTAATGGGTTTTGAAAACCTAAAAACTTGATTTCGCAGAGAGAGAGAAAGAGAGAGAGAGAGGGGTTTGTGGGTTTTTCATAGAAGACCCAATTTTGCATATTTTGAAAGAGATGGGAACGGGAGAAAAGAGAGATGTGAAAGAGGGATTGATTGATAAGAGAGAGAAGATAACTTACAGACTCGTTGGAAAATTGTCGCCAAACGTTGATCGGGTGAGTTTGGATGTTCTGTTCAAGGTGGTGATGAATAAGGGTTTTTAAGTGTTGAGAAGAGGGTTTTAAGTGTTGAAGAGAGGACTTGTTTAGAAACGTTTTTATGTCGTGTGTGAATTCTTACCCACGTAATAATCGCAATGAATACCCTTCTCTCCTCTGAATTATAATTCTAAAAAAGCGTGAGAATTGGGTTAAAAAAAATTCGCGTGTGATTTATAATTCACGCAATAATTGGTTATCCAAATACATAAATTTCAATTCCCCATTAGGGCCCGATTGGTCCGTGGAATTGAAGGTATAATTGGGGCTGGAATTGAAATTGAGGCCTCCAATTCTAATTTTTCCGTTTGGGAGTGCATTAAGAAATTGGAATTCAAATTCTACATAAATTTCACATAATTCATTTGTAGGCTGTTTTTGAAGTCGTTGAATTCAAGAGGGGTTGTTAATTGCAATTCTTTACCCCGTGGATTTCAAATAGATGTGGCAATGGGTCGAGTCAGTCGGATTTACCACCTCTATCTTTAATGCAAAAATTTAAATTAAAAAAATAAAAAAATCATTTTTTTATACATTCTCATCATCCTTACTCATCATCCCCATTTCTCGTAAGGAAAAAATCTAAATTCCAATTTTTTTTGTACATCCAATCATGAAAATCTCAATTGCAATTCTCAATGAATTATAATTGGAATTCCAATTATTCGAAACAATCGAACCCTTAGCCAATTCCAATTCCCACCCTACAATTCCTTTTTTTGGTAAAAGATAAAGTTTATTTATAAACAATACGGGGCCGTGAAAAGCCCATACAATCCTCCTGGAGAGTTTTAACAATAAACTCAGGGGGTTTAGAAACCCAGAAACAAGAAAATCCAGAGGCTGCTCGAGAAGCAAAATTATCAGTCACCACGTTCGATTCCCTAAACACGTGTACAAAGAACTCTTCATTAAAACAAGACAAAAAACTTTTGCATTGTTGGACTAGAAGGGAGAGTCTCCAGGGAATACAGGAAAAACCTTTGAGCAGATTAATAACCACTGTAGAGTCGCCCTCAAGAACAATCATTTTGTAACCAAGTTTGGAAGCCGCAAGTAGAGCTTCGTGAGCGGCATGCATTTCGGCCAAAATTGCAATAGTTTGTCCCATAAAAAGTTAAAATCCACAAAGGAAATTACCATTCGCATCATGACAAACACCACCGGCGCCTGCATAATCCGGAGAACCTGCTGCAGAGTCATCAAAATTAATCTTAATAAAGGGAGGAGTAGGATATAGCCATTTGACAGAAACGATATGCTTTGTTCTTTGCCCATGTGGTTCACTATGTAATTTATAAGTCCCTTTGAAGATCAGTGATCATATTGATTGAATTCTGTAGGGAAGTTGGTGAGTTCTCAAAAACCACCAAGTTTCTTGAAAGCCAAATGCTCCATAAGATGTTAGCTCATTTCTCAGCCAAAAGTGTAGGCCTATTAGTTGAATGAGATAAGAAGGTTTCTTGGAACCAAAGACGTAGTGAAACTGATAGAGTCCGATGGTGTGTGAATACTGTTTGCAAGCCAAAAAGCTTTAGCAAAGGGGCATGTAAGGAAAAGGTGTTCATGGCTCTCCTCATCAGAATTACAGACTTGGCATAAAGGGTTGATAGCTGGGATAATATGATGAAGGAATGCAGCAACATGCAATCGTCTATGAAGGCATTTCCAAAGAAAAAATCGTATTTTCTGAGGACAGTTGAGGTGCCAAACACGAAGCCATGAGTTGGTGGAAGTATATGTTAGACTTGGTTCATGAAGTAGGCGATAGGTTGAAGCAACTGAAAATTTCCCATTTGACGTGGGTCTTCAAAAGGGTTTGTATTCGGAGGATGAGTCGCCGATAGGAATGGCGAGAATGCGGGACACAATTGAATTTGGCCAAAGAGAAGATAAAAGTTGAATATTCCAAGATCGAGAATCTGCACAAATTAATTTATTTACTGTTCGAAGACCATAATCGGGTGGAAGTGGAGGAAGAGTCCGTTCCGGTGGTGTAGAAGGAATCCAGCTATCCTTTATGATGTCAATAGAGGCACCATTGCCAATTCTCCAAGATATACCAGGTTTGATGAGGTCTCTGGTTTTACAGATCGCTTTCCAACACCAAAGAGTCGGATTGTTTGGGTTGGAAGTTGAGGAAAGAGTCCCTCTTGAGATATTTTTGAGCAACCAAAGGTTTCCAGAGAGAGTTTGATGATGAAAAGAGGTTGACTCCATCCCTTTTTCGCAAGCAATACTCTGTTGAAGGAAGCGGAGCATTTGATATTCAGACCCCCATTACGTTTTGATTGACCCAATGTATGCTAAGAAATGGAGTGAAATGATTTTTTCTCACCATCATGATTCCAAATGAAGTCCTTAGTCCACTTGTCGAGAGAAAGATGGAGAGCTATTGGGAGGAAGAAAGCCGAAATGGAGTAAACCGGTAATGCAGAAAGAACAGAATTGACTAGTGTAACCCGACCTGCTTGAGAAAGGACTTTAGTTTTCCAGCCATGAAGACAATTCTGAACTTTAGTGAGCATATCATGAAAGGTCGTTGTTGTGGGTCTGCCAAAGAAGATCAGAGCAACCAAGTATTTTTGGGGGTTGGATTTCCATTCGATTCTAAGAATTGAAGCAATATCTCTTCTCCTGTTACAATGAACATTGGGACTAGAACAGAACCCAGACTTGTCAAAATTAAGTTGCTGGCCGGATTCAAGACAGAAGGTTTGAAGAAGTGAGAATAAATGCTGGCAATCCAAGGTGGAAGAAGTAGTGAAAAGGAAAAGGTCATCAGCATATAGTACGTGGTTGATTGCCATGCAGTCACGTGAGATTTTGATACCACGGATGTTCTGCGACCGTTGAGCTTTAATTAGGCGAAGAGAGAGCACATTAGGAATGACGAGGAACATATAGGGGCTAAGTGAGTCTCCTTGGTGTAGTCCACACTTGGATATGATTGGGCCTGAAGGTTTTCCGTTGATCAAGACTTCATATTAGACTGAGGTGACACACTCCATAATCAAACGGATCCAATGATCATGAAGCTGTAATTTTTTCAAAATTGCTTCAAGGAAAGACCAACTAACTCGATCGTAGGCTTTACTCAAGTCGATCTTAGCAGCAATAAATCTGTTAGATTCATATTTTTTCCGAGAGATAGTATGAAATAATTCATGAGAAATTAGAACATGGTCATGAATAAATCGATTCGGCAAAAAGGCACCTTGGAAGGGAGTTATGAGGTCCCAACTGCACCATCATGATTTTATATAAGAATGAGCAAAGATTGATCTTAGTCGGATTTTGAACCCATTCAAAACGGGCGCGGATCTTCTGTGAGGTAAACCTTGTGTGGGTGTTCTGTTGTGTGAAACATCAACAAGCCACCCACAATTTCTTGCCCTTGTTGATGTTTCGCACAACAGGCCACCCACACAGGGGATCCTGCTCCATTCAAAGCATGACAGGTTTACTATGCAGCTATGGACCCCACTAATCATACATATCTCATTGACACGTTCTATGCTGAGTGAGGTCGGAGCATATTACATTATACCCATCCGAGCGTGTTTTTTTTTTTTTTTTCTTCTTTTTTTCCGGATTATTCCCTTAGAAAATATTTTTCCATTTTAGCATACGAATACGAGACGCGTCTCGGAGTCGGAGAAAGAAGGAAAGAGCTAAAACAGAAAAACGCACGCCGGGTCAGGATCCACCGAGGAGCTGAAGAGGTGAAGGGAAGGTTGGTTTTGATTCTTCCAAGTTTTATCCGCGTTCATTTCTCCTCCAGCTTCCGATCTTGTAAGGCCTTAGATTTTTATTTCTATTTAGCTTTCTTGAACGAAATCTAGGGCTTGAACCACGTGATTTACTTGCTTCTCTTTGTTTCGAGAAAAAGAACGAAAAAAAAAAGGGTTCATCCAAGGCTTCAAGCCTGTAGATTTTGTGGATGTTTTGGTATTTTCTTTGTCTAATTTTGATTCTCTGTGTCCGGATTTTGACTGATTTGATGTAGAATTGGAGATACGAGGTTTGGAAAGCTTGGTAAAGAAAGTTTTAGCTTTGGGAATTTGGGTTGATGGAGGGAATTGAGAAGTTATAGCGATAGAGACATAGAGAAAGAAAAGAGAGACGATGAGTTCGAAGATGGATGGTCCATCTGCTCCTGCTAATCGTCGAGATCCTTATGAGGTGTTGAGTGTATCAAGGGATTCATCCGATCAAGAGATCAAGACATCGTATAGGAAGCTTGCTCTCAAGTAAGTTGTTTTCATCCATTTTTTATTCTTCAGTTTGCTTTTCGTGGTTAAAGTTGATATGGGACGTCATTTCAGGAACTTTAGTGACTTCTTCCTCAGATTAAATTAGTTTTGTATTTGTCTCATGAGTCATGACCTTATGATAATTCGAAAGAGACTAAATAAATTGAATTCTTAGCTCAATTTCATGTTCATGGTGTTCTTGTTGCGAAGAAGAAGGATAATCAAAATTGGGATAGAGATGTTGGGAGATATACTATATATGTTGTTTTTATTTTGACATGTTTGAAAAACTGGTTTATTTTGATTCTAACTTCAATGAAGGAAACCTTTTGTAAAGCGAATGTCAACAGGGGAGCCCATTTATATTTTGACCCTCTTGCGGTTATGATAAGCCGGAAGCAGAATCATATTAAATGAAAATTTTATAGGAAAGCCGTTAGGCCTGATATGTTGTATGGATCAAATATTGGGCAACAATGAAGCAACATATGCGTAGGATGAACTTTGTTGAGATGAATGTGTGGGAAGACTAGGAAAGATAGGCGAGGAATGAACATATTCGAGGTTGTTTGGGTGTGGCTCAATTAAGAGATGAGATAAAGGAAATTTGTTAAGATGGTTTAAGCATATAAAAGAAGACCCAGGGAAGCAATTGTGAGGATGTTTTGGAGAGAAATCATTTAAAGTTCGAAGAGGGGGGGAGGAAAACCCCAAAACAACCTGGATGGAGTCAATAAAAAGGATTGCATACTCGTAATTTGATTGAGGATATTGTTTTTGACAGATTGGGATGGAGGAACATGATTCTTGTTGCCGAGCCCAACTACTTGGGATAATGCATATGATGACGATGATTCATAAGTGCTTGTTTAAAGTTTGAATCAATTCTATTGGGAAAGATGGCAGTTGGATACTACTATAGAAATCAACAATGTGCTGAACTGCTAATATTTATCATTGGTGTAACTCATTAGTCATGTAAGAGACATGTAGCAGTATGAGAAAAATTCACTGGCAGAATTAGAAGCTTGATTAATTGATTCAAATAACTCATGCATTTAAAGAATTTGCTTTATTTTATTGGGCACCTCAGTAGCTTGAATCATTATACTGTTTATGATATTGGCCTGATGCTCCTGCACTGCTAATTGGATAGTATTCGTGCTGCTTTTTGTAGTTTGCTTCTTGTAGTTGTTTGTTTGTGTAATATTTTTCTGTCTTATGCTTATAATTTAATCTATAATAGTTTGATGATGATACCTGAAGCAAGTTATCTAGATCTCATATGCCAGTTAATTTTTATTTTCCTCAAATTATGAACAGATATCACCCTGACAAGAATGCCAGCAATCCGGAAGCTTCAGAACTTTTCAAGGAGGTTGCATATTCTTATAATATCTTATCCGATCCAGAAAAAAGAAGGCAGTACGACACTGCAGGTTTCGAGGTGGATGTTTTCTTTTTGTGTATTCCAATATAATTTTTTCAGACAAGGAAAGCTTATATTAATGCTTGTGTTATGGCACCATTGTCATCAGGGTTCCATATTTTTGACGAAATTTTGATATTTCATTTTGATTTTGATCCATCATAAAAAAATGCTTGACAGTTCAAAATTTCAATCTTGACTAGGCCTTAGACTATGTTACATAGATTATTCAAGCCCTTGTTTGAATCATGTGTCCATACGTGTGGACACAGATTCTGACACAGACTCACCATGGACACAGCATGATTTGGCAGTTTGCTGAATCCTAGAAAAAAAAGGAAAAAAAGAAGATTCTTAATCCCAGAAAAAGAGAGTATGTTACATAGGTATAGGGCCTCAGAATATATTTAAACAATTTTTGTATTATTATATAGTTAGATATAACATAAGAATACGATGAGTAATAATGAGGTGATATAGATTTCTTTAATCAAATTTTAAAATAAAATAAAGATTTAGATATACAGCCGGAAATTTTAAAATAAAATAAAGATTTAAATATATAGCCTTGTTGTCGAATCCTGTTTTTTAGGATTTACCGAATCTGACACCTTGTACCTGTGTCAAACTCTGACACACATACCTGTACCTAGCAACATAGGTCTTAGACAATATTTCTACTATTCTGACAAGATTCCAAGTAATTTGGAGATTTTGGAAATTTAATTTTGATTGCGGCAAGGACTGAATTTGAAGCAGAAATTGAAATTTGAAATTCTGATCGTCAATTAATTTGTCAACTTGTTAATCATTGATAAACTGCTTAGTTAATTACTCATGTCTGATGATTTTAAAGTTTTTTCGGATTCTCTTCGGATTTAGAATTGCTTTTGTAATCCATGAACCATAAGAAGTATAAATGTTTAGTGTTATTGCCTGTTATAAAATGTATAAAAACTGGCATCCTCTGAAATCACTTCTCAAACAAATGAAAATTATAGTATTGAGAGTTCGTATGCAAATTGTTAGGTTTTTTCATTTAAAGGGAGTTTTTTTTTTGTCAAGCAGTTCATTATTAGATAGTCTAAATCCAGTAGGTCATAAAACAGGTTAAAGTTACACGAGACGGTTTAGGCATGTTAACACTTAGCAGAGACATTAGACATATTGTAGTGCATGCAGGAAGATGATGCAAACTGCTCGACATTAGAGGTGTACAAATAAAGTAAGTCGGCAATCCAGTGTCAATCTGTAACCTGAAATATGCGTCCTTGGCTATAAACGTGGGTAATTAGGGATCAACCAACTGATACCTCACATTTTCCATTTTACCCTTTCAGTTGTACCACTCTTATATCGTCTTTGCCAAGGATGGAGAAGAAAACATATAAAACCCTTGACATTAGACCCACGCTATCAGAGTTAACTGCAAAAGAATCGGATGAAAATGAAAAAATAAAACGTGTATCCTAGGGTTTCAATCAAGATTTGTGGCACTTCTTTGTGAAGAGGCGCTACATTCAACGATGGAGAGGCGATACATTGTGTTCCTTGTGCAGGTTTGGTGTGCATGCTTGGTGAAGAGGCACTACATTCAACGATGGAGAGGCGCTTCTTTGTGATTGAGCATAAATCCTATGAAGTTAATCTTCGGAAAGACCCTTCTAAATTACAGATTGTGGAGTGTTCTCGGGGATTTGTCTCAGAAATTTCCATCTTCAAGGAGGAAATTGTTTGGTTAGTTGATGGAGTTGGAGCGGTCTTGGCCAACCAATCTGATAGAAACGAAGGTCTTGAACAATCTCCTTGTTGTCAGGGATTTTCTGGGAGCAGAAGCTCCAGTCTTCAGTAGGGAGATTGGGACGAAGTGGTGAGGCAGGATAAGATCTGTGAGCTGATTC
The DNA here is from genome assembly GCA_031762675.1 of Pachysandra terminalis. Classification (NCBI taxonomy): domain Eukaryota; kingdom Viridiplantae; phylum Streptophyta; class Magnoliopsida; order Buxales; family Buxaceae; genus Pachysandra; species Pachysandra terminalis. The sequence continues at coordinate 8,059,452 of JAUPMG010000017.1, read as the reverse complement.
ATCAAGAAGTGAAAGTTTTTCGCTGGACAGGATATGCACAATCCGAGGCAAGACTTAGATGGTGTCGACAAGGGTCTTCTTCTTCAAACCAAGTTAAAGATAACCGAAATAGGTATTGCGAGAGAGTCCACATTATATCAAATGTTAATAAGAAGTATGTTGGGGAGGTCAGATCTGGTGAATGCAACTTGGGGTTTATAACAGAGGGGAACCTTGCGGAAGACTCTATCCAAGGGATGGGATCTACGGATATTTTGGGATCCTTAAGGTATTGCGAGAGGTTAGTAGATTTTGATTTTTCCGAAGAATTGAATTTTTGCCTTCCTGCTGAGTGGAAGAATCCGGGTGAAAGTTAGGTTGAGGCCAAGAATCATGCGGTAGACGATGGCAATAAAGGTGCACATATAGAAGTTGAGCATGGAATACTAGGTGCATCTGTTCTGGATAGTGCAGTCGACATATCTGGAACCTGAGTGGCTTTTCTACCTTCTTTTCAACATGGTTTGCGTAGCATTAACCAATTCAGGAAGTTGTCAGTTATTGAGAATGGCGGTATCAAGTCCCCTTTTTTCAGCCCTCTTGAGCATTCATCAGATTTTGATATAGGTATTAGTGAGGGGTGTGTGGATCTGCAGTCTGTAGTTGCTGTTCGGGATGGGGAAGGAGGATCTGTTTCTCCTTTATCTGTTATTCCTTCAGAAGTATTAGAGCGTCCTGTCACCCCGGGAAGCAATCAGAATAAGAAGAGTACGTCCAGGTGTGCTTCTAATCCGTTTTGTGATGAGCAGACTGGGAATGCTGGAGATGGTTTTCAGGAAATTCAGAATGGGTTTTGAGTAACATTATGGAATTAAGTGCAGGTTTGGGGGTCTCTTTGTTGGCTTTGAAGATCAAGCACTTGCACTTTTTATGGCCATTGAAAAGCAACACCAGTTGGCCTTGGGATCTAAGAAGAAAGTGGCAAGAGAGATATAGAGATTATCCTGGTCATTGAAGGACGGTGGTAGTTGTCTCGGGAGGAAAAATAATTCTGTTAGAAGGTTTTCAAGGGATGTTGTGGTTTTTGATGAAGACTAAAATTTTATCTTGGAATGTAAGGGGTCTTAATGCTTTGGACAAAAGAAGGGTGGTAAAATTACTGATTAATTCAGTGTGTGCAAATGTGGTATTCATCCAAGAGCCAAAACTGGAGTTGGGTTCGTCGGATTTGTTGAAGGAGGTTTGGGACAACTCTATCACTTCTTGGGTGTTTTGCCCAGCATTGGGGACGGCGGGTGGTGTAGCTGTTGGCTGGAAGAATAGGAGATTTAAGTTGATCCAGTCAGTTGTGGGGGTTTTCTCGGTGTCAGTGATGCTTGGAGGGGTTGGGGATCCGGGTGGTAAGATGTTTACTTGTGTGTATGGTCCCGTGGATAAGAAAATGTTATTGTTGCTGTGGGAAGAGTTAGAGAGGGTTAAGGGTGGGTGGCAAGGCCCTTGGTGTATTGGGGGAGATTTCAATGTCACCCGGTTCTGTTCGGAGAGGAGGGGATGCTCTCACTCCTTGTTGGACATGAGGGGTTTTTCTGATTTTATTGGCCGTAATGATCTTGTTGATATCCCTTTGCTAGGTGCTGATTTTACTTGGTCGAATAATCAAGATCCTCCATCCATGTCCAAGCTGGACAGATTCTTGGTTTCTCTTGAGTGGTGGTGGAGTTACTCGGATGTGGGAGTTTCGGCTCTCCCTAGGCCAACGTTGGATCATTTACCCATTTTATTGTGTTGTGATGATGATATTAAACAGGCTTCTCCTTTCAGATTTGTAAATATGTGGTTGGAGGAGGAAGGCTTTATGAGTTTGGTTAAAGGTTGGTGAGAGGGTTTCTCTTTCACAGGTAGTTCATCTCATGTTTTGTGTAAGAAATTAAAAGCTCTCAAAGTGGCCTTGAGAAGTTGGAACAAGGAGAAGTTTGGTAGGGTTGATGTTAAGTTGAGGGATATTCTCCAAGCTATTAAAGTGTTGGATGATAAGGAAGGCTCTGGGATGCTGGTGCAATCTTATTGGTTAGAAAGGGAAAGATTGAAGGTTGAATGTAAGAAGGTGGCTGAACTGATTGAGATTTGTTGGAGACAAAAATCGCGAGCTCTTTGGCTCAAGGAAGGAGACAATAATACCAGTTTTCTCACAAAGTGCAGTGGCCAGAAATTCGGTTAACTCAATGGATCATCTAGAGATTGAGGGCGGTGTGGTGGAGGATTAGAGCAACATAAAGAAGGAGGTGGTGAGTTTTTATGAGCAGCTTTTTCATCAAGATGAGACCTTCAGACCAAAGTTAGAAGGTGTAATATTTGACTCTATTTCGGAGGAGGATGTTGAGTGGTTGGATAGGGAGGTTCAAGAAGAGGAAATTAAAGGTGTGGTGGAGAGTTTGAAGGGGGATAAGGCCCCAGGTCCAGATGGCTTCTCTTTTACCTTTTTTAAGAAAGCTTGGGAGATTATCAAAGTTGATTTGGTAGCGGCGGTGAGAAATTTCTTTGACAACAATAGATTGGAGAGAAGTGCTAATGCAACTTTGATTTCTCTTATCCCCAAGGTGAATGGAGCCTCGCGGTTGAAGGATTTCAGACCTATCAATTTGGTGGGAAGCTATTACAAGATTGTTTCCAAAATCTTGGCCATTAGATTGAAGAAAGTTATTGGTAAGGTGGTGTCGGTGTACCAAAGTGCTTTCATAGGTGACAGACGGATCTTGGATGGGGTTCTTATCGCAAATGAATGTATTGATTCCCGTTTGCGTGAAGGTATAAGTGGGCTGGTTTGTAAATTGGATATGGAGAAAGCTTACGATCATGTGGACTGGGAGTTCCTAATGTACATTTTGGTGCGTATGGGTTTTAGTAGGAAGTGGAGGAATTGGATTGGTTTGATTTTGCCCTGGTCCTGGTTGTCGGTTTCCCATTTACAATTTGCTGATGACACCTTGATTTTTTGTGGGGCCTCGAGTGACTATCAAATTTCTTAGGGGTACCTTGGTTTGTTTTGAAGCTGTGTCGGGAGTCGGGACGCTGGGTGAATCTTTCCAAGAGTACATTATTTAATGTTGGTGAGGTTGGAGGTATGGAAGACCTTTGTGCGATTCTTGGCCGTGGTAAGGGTTCTTTTCCTTCGACTTATTTGGGCATTACCCTAGGTTCGAAGTTTAAGTCTAAGGTAGTCTGGGAACCCATGCTTGAGAGGATGGAGAAAAAGCTTGATAATTGGAAAGGCAAGTATCTTTTGAAGGGGGGAAAATTGACTTTGCTCAAATTGGCACATGCTAATCTTCCCACTTATTTGTTATTTGTTCTGTTGGTTTCAGCGTCGTGGCTTCCAGGATGGAGAGATTGGGTAGAGATTTTTGTGGAGTGATAAAGAAGGAAATGGAAAATACCATTGGGCGTCTTGGGTTCTGGCTTGTAGGCCTAAAAATGAAGGGGGACTGGTTATTAGAAGGGTGAAGGAGTGTAATATCGCCCTCCTGGGCAAATGGCTTTGGTGTTTCGGAATTGAAAGGGAAAGTTTGTGGAGAAAAGTGATTGCGGGAAAGTTTGGGTGTTGTCAGAGATATTGGGCTTCTTTATTGCCATTTGGAACATATGAGGTGGGTATGTGGAAAGCCATCTCCAGTGTGACATGCCATTTCGATAAGGCTGTCACTTATCATATCGGTGATGGTTATAGGGTGAGTTTTTTGAATGACATATGGTGTGATGAGATCCCTTTGAAGGAGAGGTTCCTATCTGTTTATGCTATTGCCTCTTCTATTGAGGAGAGGGTATCGGATGTCATGTGCAAGAACAATGAGTCCATCTTTTGGGACATTAGGCTACGTAGGCTCCTTTTTGAGAGAGAGGTGGAACCATTGGGGGGTTTGCTTCAGATTCTTCATACTGTTCAGACTAGTGGTGGGTGTGATGTTCGGTGTTGGCGGCCTACGAAATGTGGTGGCTTTTCGGTTAGATCTTTTTTCCAAGCTTTATTTCCTCATTTTGGGCCTTTTGAACACGAGGAGGTGGTTTGGAAATGGAGGATTCCCTCCAAAGTGGCTTTCTTTCTTTGGCTGGGTCTACATGACAAGATTCTTACTATTGATCACTTGCAGAGTCGTGGCTAGTCTATGCATAACCGCTGTTGTATGTGTGATAGTGCTGGGGAGACGGTGAATCATTTGTTGGTACATTGTGTGATGGCGGAAAGATGCGGGATTTTGTTTTGTTCAAAATATAATTTGATTTGGGTTCTCCTAGTTGTTTCCGTGCTCTTCTTTTTAGGTGGGGTTCAAGAAAGGCCAAGGGTCGAAAAAATGTGCTTTGGAATCTGGTGCCTGGGGCGATTGTCTGGTCAATTTGGCTTGAGCGGAACCGGAGGACATTTGAAGATAAGGAAGCTAGTTGGGAGGTGCTTCGGAATCTTATACTATCTTTGATTTTCTTTTGGGGCTTGTTGTATGTTGAATTGAGAGATACTTCCTTTACTGACTTTGCTTGGGGAGATCATTCTTTTTGGTATGAGTAATTTTTGTTGTTTTGGTATAAGGTTGGGTACACTCTGTGTACAGCTGCCTTAGAAGATATATTGTAAGTTTCATCTATATATATATCGAGCAAAAAATAAAATAAAATAAGGATCAACTGATAAAGGAAAAATCGGCTTGATTAGCAAGATACTGATCAACCACGACAATAGTGGGAGTATAAGAGATAATTCTCAATTCTTACATACATACGCTCGACTCTTTTATAGGCCAAAGGACTTGATTACCAAGAAACCCATCCTCAACCTAGAATCCTACTTGCATAGAAACTATTCAGCTTTCAAATTTACTTAGATTATCTGCTAAAGAAACGACTGTGAGGGGAGACTTGTTGAGGAGGAAGTGGAGATGAAGAAAGCTGTGGAAGGGTTCTATTCATAATTATACGAGGAATGTATCTTATAGACCTCGACTGGATGGTTAGGAGTTTGATAGCATTAGGGAGGAGCATAGGGATTCCTTGGAGAGAATGGTGATAGAGGAGGACGTGAGAGGTGTGATTAGGGACCTTGAGGGGGACAAGGCACTAGATCCTGATGGGTTCTCTATGGAATTCGATAAGAAATGTTGGAATGTTTTAAAGGAAGATTTGTTGAAAGCAATTATTGAGTTCTTTACTCACTCAAGGCTTCAGAAGACTGCTAATTGCTAATGCCATTTTTTATATATAAGAATCCTATAAGTAGGGAGCTTCTAATGTCCAAGTCTTTAGGCCTATTAGCTTGTGAGTAGTTTTATATCTTTAAATTGCTGGACAAATAGGTTGGGGAAGTACTATCTAAGGTGATATTTCAGACCCAAAGTGCTTTTGTAGGCTGTAGACAAATTTTGGATGGAGTTCTCATTGCAAATGAATGTCTAGATTCTAAACTAAGGGAAGGAAGTCTTGGACCGATGTGCAAATTGGATTTAGAGAAGGCATATGACTGTAGATTGAGAGTTTGTACCATATTTATTTGGGTGTATTGGATTTGGATAGAATTGGAGGCTTTGGATTAGGACCCTGCATCTCATCCGTGTGTTTCTTAATGCATCTACAAGTTTTTTCTAGTCCACAAGGGGAATTAGAGTCAGACAGAGAGACCTCCCTTTTGTTTGAACCCCTAAGTAGACTTATCCAGAGAGCTTCCAATGCCAATCTCTTGGAGGGGTTTCGGGTTGGTGAGGAGGCCCGAGGATTACTCATCTTTAATTTGTGGATGATTACTTCGTTATTTGAGGTGATGTTCATTGTTGGCGGCTTGAGAAAGAAGGGGGTTTTCCTGTCAGATCCTTCTTCTTGTCTTTAGCCTCTCATTATGGTCTCTTCGCTCAGGAGGATGTGGTTTGGAGATGGAGAGTTCCCTTTAAAGTGGCTTTCTTTCTTTGGCTGGGCTTGCATGACAAGATTCTCACTTTAGATCACTTGAAGAGTCGGGGATGGTCTTTGTCTAATAGATGCTGCATATGTAGAAAGGTAGAGGAGATTGTTGATCACTTGCTGGTGCATTGTGTTGTGGCTGATAGATGTTGGGCCTTCTTTAGCGCTAAATTTAACTTGGTTTGGATTCCTCCTTCTAGCTTTCGTTTTCTTCTACTGAGATGAGGTGTGAGGAAAGAAAAGGGTAGAAGGGATGTGTTTTGGAAACTTGTGCCTGGAGCTTTGGTGTGGTCTATTTGGCTTGAAAGAAATCGGAGAATTTTTGTAGATAGGGAAGTTGTTTGGGAGGTGCTTCGGAACCTCATTTTGTCTTGGTATTTTTGGGGCTTCTTTGTATGTAGACTTGAGAGATCTTACTTTTTCTGACTTCTCTTGGGGTGATAATTCTTTTTGGTGTGGGTAATTGGTTGTTATTGGGGAAAGGGTTGGGGATACCTTTTGTGTACAGTTTGCCTTAGTGATCACACTGTAATTCTCATACTTTTTTGTAATGTTATACTTTATCGAATAAAAAATAAAAATAAAATAATGTTACACAAAAATTTATAAAATTAAAATATTTATTATAAGTTTATAGTATTTTCATACAATTTTTTTCTTTTTTTAGCTAAAAAAATATTGTTCTTTTCCTGTTCATTTCTGACTAAAACACCCTTTTAATAGCTTATGCATTATCCTAAAATTTGAACTTATCTTTTATATCAAACTTATCTTATAAACTTTATCCTAAGATTTACTAAGATAATAGTATATTAGTTATTATAAATTATTAAACCACACGTACTAATAAATAAGTTTAAAAATAGAAGATAAGATAATGGTTTAAGACCAACTACTAATTTGATTTTTTTTAAAATTTAGAGAACTATATAGATAAGTTTAAATAGGTAATAATTTATAAATTATTATATAAATTACGTGCAGTATTATGTGTGATGTATTAATAAATAAATGTTATTCTAACTTAAAACATAAAAAATAATTTAAAATAGGTTAGGCGACTAGGTGGTTGCCTTATCATCGAGGATTCTAGGCGCTCGCCTGGGTATACTCCTCTTGGGCGACCATCGCCTCACCCTCTGAAAAATGCCTAGTCGCTTAGGCCAGTGCCTTTAACAACACTGCTGCCTATTGTTGAAAGTGATCTTTCTACTTTGGATATGTGGGTGCATCTTTTGCTTTGATGATAAACAGTCAAGTTGTTTCTGTTTTTGTTAGTTGGCTGCAATTTACTGAATTTTCTTTTTGTGGACTAGGTAGGGGCTTTCAATTACTTAATGATTTTAGTTAGAGTCCAAGTGTAACTATATTGCTATGAAAGGTACTTTTATTATTTTTTGTGTACATGTTGACCGCTCTTATCATTTATTCCTTTACATTTTTTGTATAATAATGTGGATGTTGTAGAAATTTTGGTGTTTCATGGCATGCCTTTGTATATCCTCTTTGATTTTTGCTTACCAGCAACATGTGCAGCTTATCCACTTGTTGATGCTTTACATCCTTTTAAATGATCTTACGATGTATATGGTGTTTTCTAGTTCCATCTTTAAGTTTTTGGTGTCTTAGATGATATTGACTTCTAATATTACAAGTTCTCAGGCTCTTGAAAGTGATGGCATGGAAATGGAAATTGATTTATCCAACCTCGGAACTGTCAATACAGTGTTTGCAGCATTATTTAGGTGATAATTGAGTTAAAAACAAAGAAGTTTATTATTATTGTTATTATCAGGCTCTTTTTCAGTCTCTCATTCTATATATCTTTTTAGCAAGCTTGGTGTCCCTATTAAGACTACAATATCTGCTACTGTTCTTGAAGAAGCTCTGAACGGAACTGTCACAGTCAGACCTCTTCCTATCGGAACATCAGTTAGTGGAAAGGTGCCAATTTGGTTTATTTTGCAATAGGACCTCCTCTTTCATGTGAATGTCTTCCCTTAGTTTTCTTCCTTCTGATACAGGTAGAGAAGCAATGTGCTCACTTTTTTGGCGTAACAATTAGCGAGCAACAAGCCCAAGGAGGGATTGTAGTTAGAGTTACGTCAGCTGTGCAAAGCAAATTTAAGGTATGGCATTTTAGAGAAACCTTGAATGCAATCCCTCCCCCCTCCCTCCCCCCCTCTCTCTCATAATTGCTTCTTGTTTGCATTCTTCCCTTGCAACAGTTATATATGCAAACAATGGCCTTGAAACATTGTTTTCCATTTGTTAACCTTCACAGCTACTTTATTTTGAACAAGATGCCAATGGGGGTTATGGGTTGGCTTTACAGGTATGTTTTTATAGTTGTTTCGCTTTGATTCCTTTCCATTTCAACTTTCATTAATTCATACTTGCTTGTATAGCAATGTGCCTTTTGGCAAAGATATATGTTAGTTGCTTGATAATTGTTTGAGAAAGATGAATATGGATACTTTGTTGATGTTATAATTTTTCTTGTGTTGGTATCTTGTTGCAATTGTGATTTAAGAAGAGCTCTGGAACTCAAAAGAGACAAAAATGCATGCAGAAATCTTCTGGACAGACACCAAACCTGTGGAATTAAATTTTGTTTGTGGAAGTTTATTGCTGAATCAATTAAGTAATGAAGAATATCCTGGATGAAGTCTTATTAGACATTAACCAATCATTAACTCAGTTTACAAGACTGGTTTCCAAGGCACAGACTCAGACAAAGTAGAGATGGTGTTGAATAAACCTGTAAAACAAAAACATAAAACCTTATTCAACCATAAGATCTGAATTTATAGCACTTTACGACTCTTCTATAGACTCACAAGAAACCATTTTCTACCGTAGCTATGATTCTTGATAGACCTTCTAACTCTTATACTGAAAAAACTGTATATAAACTAGAACTTCTAAAATATATATACATATACATACATTTATATATATATATATATATATATATATATATTATCGATAAAAATTACTTATAAATCTTCCTTGTCAAAAATATAGAAGCAATTACCACCCATGAAATATAGAAAACTTATACTACTTAAATAGTGTTAAGTATAAAATCACTTGGTGAAATTAATGGTTCACAATTTTGTACAAGTTGTAAGAAAGATATGATGAAAGGAAGTCTGGTCTGTTTCACCAGGATTTGGAATCATCAAGTTAATCTTTTGGATCTTCTGTCCAACCATTAATTGCCTAAATTGAACAGCATGCATGAAAACACCCACACACACATAGCTTTGGCGAGATATTTGCATCTTGGTTATGTTATCCATTTTCTCATTTTCCCAACTTTCATGCAAGGTTGTGATCAACCTTGTTCAGTTTTGTCTTTACTTTAAAACTATGCTTGTGAACTTTGGGGGATGGATTTATGGATATTTAGTTTCAGATTCTAGACTTAGATGCTCAAATCCATGATTAACCTACTGATCAGATTGATATGCATAGGAATAGTGCTAATCTAGATTTTAGATAGAGGCACCACTGGGATGACAGTGTAACTGTATTGTGTACCTAAGATTGACTGTGCAATCTTAAGATTGGGCATCTATCATGTAAATGTACGTCCTCCACTGTGATCTTCATTGCTAATTGCTATAGCTTCAACCTCCTTGTAAGTTAAAAGGAAAAACTGTGTTTCTCCAAAATCCAAACTGTCCATTAACACCCAATCCAACCTTCTTGTACCTGCTCTCAAAATTCAAATGAAGTTTGGTGAAATTTCATTTGATGTAAACTACCCCACTGTAGTACTAAGCAATGAGCTGCTCAACATGTTATAGATCAAAATCGCTACTAGGAAATTGTTAAACAAATAACACTCTTAAGAATTTATTATAGTGGTCATTGATTCTATTATAGTGTTAAACAAATAACACTCAATAGGGCTTGTAAGGAAGATTGTGTCTCCACCTCCACATGAAGAGGAGTTTCAGATCAGTTTGTGGGTAGCGGAAGGGGTCGATCAGCAATTATCAAACCTCATGAGATGATTTCCGAAATGGTAGTTTCAGGGAGCCTATTGCCTCACTTGGTTCAAATACAATCTAATCCCTTCATTATTGTCAGACCATTGGAGGCGGTGGTATGCCGGACCTGGTGGCTGATTGTCCCACCTCAGAGAATAGTGTGGGAGACTGCTCAGGAAATCGGTATCCTCGGTTCAAAACTTATGCGTGCTGAATAACGAGTTCAAAATGGAATGAGTGAATGAAGAAATGGCAGTATCTGGGTTTGAATGTAACTATGTAAGGGCGTTACAGAGATCTCAGAGGCTTGTATCGTTAAGGGTGATAGAGAGTATGCTGTAGCTCTATGTCCATCTGATTCACCTTAAGTGGGGAGAATACATGCCCTCATCTTTTCTCTGAGGTTAGGTCTGTGGTGATTTTGATTCCCTGGTATGTTGGAGGTCCTTCGAAATCCTGTCTCTTCAGGTGTGGACTAGATCTGAATCTATTGTTTTCACATGATCCTTGTAATTTTTTATCAACTGTTTCTTGGTATGTGGATAGACAAGGCAAGCTAAATATTATCTCTCACAATGAAATTACACATTCTGTAGTTTCTGCTTCTCAATATTAGTTTTGCATCTGTGGTTACTTCAGTTGATTTTTGTATGAACCTCTGCAGTTAATTTCCAATGTTAATGATTTGAATTTGAGCCAACAAAAACCCCAGATGATGAACTCTGTGGGGTGCAAACCAGTGGGGGTGTAAATGGGGGTGTTCGGGTGGAGTAGGAAGTGGATGATTGGGTGGGTGTGGAGGACATAGCTACATTATTCAGACTTGAAGCATCTGATCGGAAATGGAAACCTGTTAACATTCCTGAGGTGGTCAGGAGGTTTAGGTCGGCAAAAGAGGTCAAAGTAGCAGGTGATCCCTCGTGTCTAGGGAGCTTGGGAACCTTGAGTGGAGATTGCAATGTAAAGGTAAGGGGTCGAGTTGGTGTGCTTTGTCTAATGGTCAGTGAAGATTCTATCATGGAATATTAGGAATTGGTAGATTTGTAAAAAAGAGACCGGTCAAGGATTTATGTCTCCAAGTCAAACCTAATATCTTGATCATTCAGGAAACCAAGAAAGTGTCTATTGGCCCTAGGTTGATTTGAAATATTTGGGGGGCTTGTAATAAAAAGCGGGTTTTTTTCCCCTCAGTTGGGGCTTCGGGTGATATTTTAGTGGTGTAGGACATTGATTGTGTGGAAGGGAGCAATATATGGTTGGGCATATTTGCAGTGTCTGACTCCTTTAAAAATGTAACCTATCAATTTTGTTTGAGGCTCACGGATGTGTCTAGCCTTAACAGACATAGGGCTAGGGAGGAGATAAGAAGCATTCACAGTGATGGGGGGCAGGACTTGGTTTCTTATGGCGATTTTTATGGAGTCAGATATGTGGAGTAAAGGAATAGAAGGGGTAGTTACTACTCACTAGGAGCATCCTCAATTTTTCCTCTCATTTGTGACCTGAAGCTGGTTGACTTCCCCCTCCTTGGAGGTTCTTTTACTTGGTCAAATATGCAGGAAGGGGTGATATGTTGTAGATTGGACTGGTGCCTCTCATATGCTGACTAGGAGGCACATTTTCCTACCTTTTCCCATTTGATTCTCCCTATGTCTACTTCAGACCATTACCTGATATTCATGTCTTCTAAGACCTGCAAGCGTGGGCCTTCACCCTTCCGTTTTGAGAATATCTGGCTCACTCATAATTTGTTTAGGGTGTTGGTTGAGAAGTGGTGGGCACAAAGAAACAGGGATGTCTCGGTTTGCTAGGATTTAGATTCATGAAATCCGTGAAGGAGATGACGGCGGAGAAGATCAATGTGGGAATATTTTCACTTTTTGTGTCCCTGCAGCTTAGGAAAGACAATGTTTTGGAGGATACGAGGTTCTCGATTAGCAAGAATGGTAAGAGCATTGCTAGTGGAAGAGATCTTTGGAAGTGATTTAGATTTCCTTTTGAAGCAAGAAGAGATCAGTTGGCGTCAGAAGTCGATGGCCCTTTGGATTAAGGATGGAGATGGAAACACCATTTATTTCCATAAGGTGGCGAATGGGTGATTTAGATTGAATCGCTTATCGGATATTTTGGTGGATGGAGTATTTATTTAGGCCTTGACATTTCGAAGCAGGATTTATGGTTTAATGTTCAGAATTTGGGTGGTATTGTGGTTGGAGAGCTTGTTCTCAGAATATGAAATCAAGCAAGCAATCTGGGACATGAATAGGGATAAGGCTCCTGGACCTGAAGGTTTCGTGATAGATTTTTATTAGAAGTCTTGGAGTATTTTTAAGGTGGACTTGATGGCGGTGTTTAATGAATTCTTTGAGAGAGTGATCAACGAGATTTCTAATACCACTTTTTTGGTTCTGAATCCTGATTCCCAAGAAGAAAGGTTGCCAGGAGATCAAGGATTTTAGACTCATAAGCTTGATTACTAGTTTGTACAAGATCATATTCAAAGGTACTGACTCTGCGTTTGAAGGGAGCAATTGTGATGCTAATATCTGAAAATCGAAGTGCTTTTAGTTTGTGTAGGCAAATTCTTGATAGCGTACCAATTGCAAATGAAGTGGTGGAGGGAGGACAAGGTTGGGGAAGGAGGGCCTTGTGTACAAACTTGATCTAGAGGAGGCCTACAATTGAGTGGAATAGAGCTTTCTCGGCTTACTTCTTGAGTGGAAAGGTTTTGGTGGGAGGTGGCGCAAGTGGATTAATGGTTGTGTTAGTATTGTCTCCACTTTCTTAGTGAATTAGTGTCCAAGGCATTTTTCTTCCTCTAGGGATCTGCAATAGGGTGATTCTCTATCCTCATTTCTATTCACCTTAGTTATTAAGATATTAACAAGTTTCAATGAAGCACTATTGGGAAAATGGTTGTGGAGGTATGGAATGGAGAGAGAGAGAGCCTATGGAGAAAAGTCATAGAGGCCAAGTATGGGAGTGAAGAAGATGATTGGTTCCCTAGGCAATTTATGGGTTCCTATGGGGTTGGACTTTGGAAAGCCATTGCTAGTACAGCTGAAACGTTCCGAAAAGGAATCAGTTTTAGGTAAGGGAGGGTACTAGGGTGAGGTTTTGGTTAGACAATTGGTGTGAGATGATCCTTTGAGGGTGCAATTGCAAGACCTATTTAGGTTATCTTATAACATAGGAGCATGGATTAGTGAGATGGCGAATTGAGACCCAAATAGCATCTCTTGGAATATGAATTTTAGAAGGGCTTTGTTCGATGGGGAGTTGGTCTCAGCATCACTATTGATCGGAAAGCTTCAAGGAGTGGTGTTGAGTGACGGGCCTGCTACTACAATCGAGAGATGGGGGAGCAAGGGAAGTTTTTAGTCAAATCCTTCTCTATTGGAGGATTATGTTCAGACAAGGGTTTTGATCTTGCTAAAGTTGTTTGGGGTTTTCACATGCACCTTCAAAGATTCAATTCTTCATGTGAACTACAGTTCTGAATAAGATCTTAACTATTGGACCAATTGTTAAGTAGAGGTCAGTGTTTTTAAAGGCATACGAGGCGCACGACCATGGTTTCAAGGATCGGCCGATACCGGTCCGTACCGGCCGGTCCGG
>JAUPMG010000017.1:8035325-8045817 GCA_031762675.1 Pachysandra terminalis | reverse complement strand
ATCATTATCATGCCTAACATATTTGCTAGCTATAATCTTTAGCCATAATCTATAGCAGTAGCCCTTGGAAAGTCATATCCAAGCTTGCATCCATTATTTTACGGGCAGATCCGTTTTTGAGTAAGAAGTGATTCTCGTGTTCTCTTTTCGTGCGAGCTGTGGTGGGGAGAGTTATCCTTCTCCTCCAGCTTCCCTCGCATGTTTAACCTTGTTCGTAATAGAGAGTTATTGGTTTCCGGCATCTTTCTTGATCGTTTTCAGGTCTCTTTTGAAATCTTGACCTTGGGTGGGATCCTAGACTAGTTGAGTTGGGGAGCTAGCAAACCTCTTCGAGGAGTGAAAGATGTTTTCATTGATTCCAATTCTTAAGATTCTCAAATTTGTTCCCGGAATCTAGTGGTCTATTCACCAGCAGATCCTTTTTCGTTCTCCATGGTGAGAATGATCTTCTTCCATCTCCCTTCCCTAGTCTTCAGCTTTGGAAACCTCATGGTCTCCTCAAGAGTCAAGGCATTTGTAGGGCAATGGAGCTTTCCATGCTTGGGGAAGAGGGATAAAATGATGTATCGTGTCTGTTTCATGTCATGCTCTGGGTCATTTGGGAGAAGAGGAACGTGTGGATCTTCGAGGATAGTTGGGTGAGCACACGCTTGATGATTAATTCCACTATGCTATGGGTGGCTTATTAAGCGGTCCTTCCTCCGGAGTTTTGAGGCATTTCAGTTTCTAAGATTTTGAGAGGGTGGCCAGTTATGGCCTTATGTTTCTAGGAGGTAGAGCAAGGAAAGAATAGGTCTCTGATCTACCTGTAATATCAGTCTTTTGTTTGTTTCTAGCTCTTAGACTGAAAGCCTTTCTGATTTACGATCACCCTTTTGTACTCGCTTGCTCTAGAGTCCTGGAGATGAAAGCATTGTAATCCACTGAGGGCGGCTTATTTTGCTTAAACATGTTCTCTCCTCGATGCCTATACACCTTCTTGCAGGGGTTCCAGCTCCAAAGGGAAGGCCAGTTGGAAAAAAATGTTAGATACCTTTTGGTGGCAGTCCAGTATATTTGCTCACTTGTAAGGCAGTGGAGTTTTCCAGGCTTGGGGAAGAGGGGTAAAATGATTTATCATGTCTGTTTCATGTCATGCTCTGGGCCATTTGGGGGAAGGGGAGCATGTGGATCTTTGAGGATAGCTGGGTGAGCACACGCTCGATGATTAATTCCACTATACTATGTGTGGCTTCTTGAACGGTCGTTCCTCTGGAGTTTTAGCGGCATGTCAGTTTCTGAGATTTTGAGAGGGTGGCCCGTTATAGCCTTATTTTTCTAGGAGGCAGACATTTCTCCAGTGTGGACCCCCTCAGAGATAGGAGCCATCAGGTTGAGCTTTGACGGGTCCTCTAGAGGCAATCCGGATCCTTTTGGTGGTGGGAAGCATTTTTAGAGATCATGACTGCACCTTTATACAGGCCTACTCTGGTCTGATTGGTGATGGGGATTCTGCACAGGCCTAGATGGTTGCACTATTGATGGGGTTGAGAGGGGCGTGATCTCTTTGAGGCACCCAAGTTGGAGGTTGAAGGAACTCTTAATCATTTCATGGTTGGACTCTTCTCATCCCTGCACTTGGAGATTCATTGACCTAGTTTGTCTAGCATGTTTCCTTGGTGCATTGGTCGAACATCTCATTCTCTCATATGTTGCATTCTGCTAACATGCTGTTAGATAGTTTGGCTAGAAGTGGGGTGGAGCTGGGGGAGTTCTTCTATGGGATAGTGACGTGAGATACTAGGCGTTTGACCATGACTCATTCTTCGGGATTGTGCCATTACGTTACCTTTTCAGGGCATGATTCATTGTTGCCTCATCTGATTTAGCAAATTAGCATAGTTGTTGTATTGGGATTTTTAATTCTTCCTTTTAGTCGAACATCTCGTTCTCTCATATGTTGCACTCTGCTAACAAGCTGGTAGATAGTTTGGCTAGAAGTGAGGTGGAGCTGGGGGAGTTCTTCTATGGGATAGTGACGGGAGATATTAGGCGTTTGACCTTGACTCGTTCTTCGGGATTGTGCCATTACGTTACCTTTTCGGGGCATGATTCATTGTTACCTCATCTGATGTAGCATAGCTGTTTTAGTGGGATTTTTAATTGTTCCTTTTCTTTTGCTGTTCCTTCTTCTAGCTATCCCTTTGGGACAGCATATACTTGTACTTACGATCACTCTTTCACTTATATATAGACATGTCACCTGGGAGAAATGTAAGTTGAAGCAACTGTCAGGTGGAAGCAATGTTATCTGAAACTTAAAGTTATTCCCATAACTTCTTCAATTAAAAATCTCAAAGTTTCAATTCAGGCTCTGAATTTTAATTTTGAGTTTGCAAATGATTTGTATAGAACTATAACTGGTAAATTACTACATATAGATTCTCTGAGAGCTGTGAATTTTATACCTGCAATTATTACCCTTTCCTGATTTGGGAACTGAAGGGACGTAAATTTTTAGGGCACGCTTGGTTGGGATTCTCAAAATTGGATTTTGATTCTGATTCTGGATTGTCAAAATCAGATTTTGATTACTGATATCCTGAATTCAGAATCAGAATCTGATTATTGATTTTTTGAATTCAGAAACCCGTTGGATACACTGGATTCTGGAATTTGAATCTTAGAACATAATTCAAAAATAGTGGTCAGTGTTGGTAGGCTCTCCATGGTGGTGGTGTAGTAGTTATGGTGGTGGTTGTGGGCAGTGCACGATGGTGGTGGTGGTTGTGATAGTCAGTAGCAATAGCTGTGGTGGTCAACAATGAGAGTTGGTGGTGGTAGGCGATGAATGGTGGTTTGCACTGGATGGTGGTAATGTTGGTCAGTAGTGGTAAATCGGAGTACATTATCCAGAAATGGGGCCTGCGATTGATTCTGTTTGTAGGGATGATTCTAGAATCTGATTTTATAATTAGCCTAATAATCTGATCCATGCCTAATCTGTATGATGAAATCTGATTCTTGTCATAATCAGATTCTAAATCCCTACCAAATGGCCCCTTAGTTTCCGAACTTTCCGTAACGTCTATCAATTCTATGGCATACCCTTTTTGCTTGTTCCTACAGGAGACTAAACAGAATGTTGGGACTTTGACATGGAAGAGGATAGAATTAGTAGATGTAATGAAAAGAGTGAAAATTGATGTAATGTGTCTACAAGAGACTAAATGAATAGGAGATAAGGCTGTAGAGGTTGATGAATATAAACCCTGGTATACATGGAAAGATGATAATAGAAATGGTGTAGGTATAATGGTATGTAAGGATATGAAGGACAATGTTTTAGGTGTTAGAAGAAATAGAATAGGTTAATACTGTAGATGCGGAAATTGTGCTGCTTGACCCACTTTAAGTCGCAGATCAGGATCGGGCTGCTTAAAGGGGCGTAAACCGCGCAAGCATGTGACGACGTCGTGTGTCGGTGGTTTCCGCACTGCCCAGAGTTGGATAAGGTCTTGTATGGGCACGTGGGGCGTCCCAACCGTCCATCTAAATTGTTGGGCGGCCGTTCGGATGGCGCTATGCCGATAATCGACAAACATAAAAAAGGAAGAAGAGGAGGGTAGGAGGAGGGGGCTACCAATGCAAAAAGAAGGGGGAAGAGCCAATATAGAGAAGTACAAAGAATGTTTTACGTGGTTCGGCAATATGCCTAGTCCACGGGGGTCGCCTCATAGGTGGTCTTTTCCACTGCTTAGAAATACATGGAACACCATGAACACAAAAAATCATACGGGGATAAAGAAGGAAATAAGAAGGAAAGGAGGTAGAGGAAGAAATAGAGAGATGGAAGGAAATAAATGTTTCCTTTGGGTACAAGAAGTCTCATGCATAATAGCAAATATGATCTTCCCTCTCCTCCTTCTGCCTTTCAGATATTTCAGCTCCTTCCAGATGTTCCGATGCGATCGATGGAAGGAAAGAGACCTGCCCAGATGATCTGTTTATTTGTTCTAAACCAGTCCTTTAATAGACTGTTTTTACTTGGCCTCCAAGTAAACTTAACCTGTAAGAAAACTTAGGCTTCAAGTATACTTGGCCTGTAAGAAAACTTAGGCTTCAAGTAAACTTAGCCTAGAAGAAAAAAATATCTGATGCATGTAGATAACTCAAAAGAGCCGGGTCGGACTGGCTTGGACCGAGTTGAACCAAGTTAGACTGGGTCAGACCGAATTGGAACGGGTCAAACCGGGTCGAGTGACCCATTAGATCCATGGTCCATAGGTGAAGGAGGTGACAAGCAGGTGACACGTGGCTGCTTAATTAGGTCACTGGATCGTCAACAACCCCCTGCCTGACTAAAGAAGTGACCATATATCATTGTGAAGCCAAAATCTGCTATGAAGGAGCCATTTTTAAGTCAAAGTCAAAGTCTATAATTGAGGAGCTTCAATAAGTGTAACATTCAATGGAGAGACCAGTATAGCCGAATGTCCGAATATAGAGATCTTGGACTCAAGACCTCGCGAATAATATTGGTTTCATGGCCATAATTCTTGAAAGAAAAATTGTTATTAATGTCTTCGAAAGAGAGACTAAGAACTCAAAGTAGGTGTCCTTAAGTAAGGAAGATAACAGTGGCGTAATGACAATTCCATAGGTCTCGAAGCTTATTTCTTGCACTTCGTCAGGCAGGGGGCTATTGATGATCCAGTGACTTAATTAAGTTGCCACGTGTCACCTGCTTGACCTACGTGTTACTTGCTTGACCTATGGACCATGGGTCTAATAGGTCACTTGACCCGGTTTAACCCGGCCAACTGGTCCAATTCGGTCTGACCCGGTCCAACCCGATCTAACCTGGTCCAACTCAGTCCAAGCTGGTCTAACTCAGTCCGACCAGGTTCTTTTGAGTTATCTACATGCATCAAACATTTTTTTCTTCTAGGCTAAGTTTACTTGAAGCCTAAGTTTTCTTATAAGTTAAGTTTACTTGGAGGCCAAGTAAAAACAGTCTATAAAAGGACTGGTTCAGAACAAAATAAACAGATCATCTGGACAGATTTCTTTCCTTCCATCGTTCTCATTGGAACATCTGGAAGAAGCTGAAATATCTGAAAGGCAGGAGGAGTGGGAAGATCATATTTGCTATTATGCGTGAGACTTCTTGTACTCGAAGGAAACATCTATTTCCTTCCATCTCTCTATTTCTTCCTCTCCCTCCTTTCTTATTTCCTTCTTCATCCCCGTATGATCGGGGTGTTCATGGTATTCCATGTGTTTCTAAATAGTGGAAAAAACCTCCTATGAGGCGATCCCCATGGACTAGGCATATTGTCAAACCACGTAAAATTTTTTGTGTACTTCTCTATATTGGCTCTTCCGCCTCTTCTTCTTCTTCTTTTTTATGTTTGTCGATGATCGGCGTAGCGCCGTCCGAACGGCCGCGCGATAGTTTAGGCAGACGGTTGGGACGCCCCACATGCCCAAACAAGACCTTATCCAACTCCGGGCAGTGCGGAAACTACCGACACACGATGTCGTCACGTGCTTGCATGGTTTACGCCCCTTTAAGTAGCTCGATCCCGATCGGCGGCTTAAAGCGGGTCAAGCAGCACAATTTCAGCATCAACAATACTAGTTAAATTTGTCTTAGGTAAAGAGATTCTTAACAGCATTAGTGCCTATGCACCTCAAATAGAATTTGAAGAAAACATTAAAAAACAATTATGGGAAGAAATAGATGGTTTAAATTATGGAATTAGTGGTGGGGAGAGGATATTTATAGGTGAGGATCTAAATGATCATGTTGGAGAGGAGAATAAAGAATATGATAGAATACATTGGGACAGGGTTTTGGATCAAGGGATGGGATAGGGGAAGCAATTCTTGAGTTTGCAGTGGCTTACAATCTTGCATTAGCAAATAGTGGTTTATTCAAAATTATCCAAAAATAAAATGGTGGGGCCTAAAAGGATAAAAAATAGTGGTTTATAAGGATCAACTATTGAAAGAGGGAACATGGGATCCAAAAACAAACCCTACATAGAAATTGGATGAAATGACCAATTGCATTAAAAGAGTAGGAAAGGTGGTCTTAGGAGAATCTAGAGGTAAAGTAAAGTTCAATCTCAGAAAGAAACTTCGTGGTGGAGTGATAAAGTTCAGAAGGCTGTTAAAGATAAAATGATTTATTTAAGACTTGGCAAGAAATAAGGACCATGAGCCCGGCGGCGATTCTTTGGTCTATTTGGAGGGAGAGGAATGGCAGAATTTTTGAAGGCAAGGAGGTTTCAGTCGAGAGATTGGCAGGAAAAGTCTTGTCCCTTATTTTCCATTGGGTTTCTCCATACAAGGAGTTTAAGGGGATTTTGTTTGAAGAATTTGACAGCATTTGGGGGCTGTTTTTGGATTAGTTAGGCTTCACGTCAGTAGATATACTTGTACTTTTTACAATATACTTGTACAGTTTTTTTCTAGTATATATAAAATACACATTTACCGATAAAAAAAAAGAAAACTTCAAAAAATGTGCTAAAAAGAAACTCAAAAGAAAATGAGGCTATATATATAATAAGCTAGGTACGAAGGAGGGTAAGAAATAAATCTATAAACTTGTAATACTAAGAGAGAAGAAGAAAATCAATATAGATCAAGTTAGATGGATTAAGAATAAGGATTTGAGTCTTACTAAAGGTTGATGAGATTAAGAAAGTTGAAGAGAATATTTCCAACAATTTTTAAATGGTGACAGTATGAAATGCTTTGTTTAAGGTGCAGATGTGGTTATTAGAGTCGGGAGAATATTATTATATTCCGAAAGTGAAAAGTGCTTAAGCCAAGATGAAAAAAAGGAAAGGCTTTAGGACCAGATGCTATTACAATTGAAGTATGGAAGTGCCTTGGAGAGATCCGTGTCCTGTGGTTGACCAAGTTATTTTATGAAATTTTGAAGGACTAGAGAAATGCCAAATGCTTAGAGAAAGAGCATAGCAGTACCTATATATAAGAATAAAGGTAAGTTCAGAACTGTACTAATTATCGTGGACTTAAACGTACGAGTCATACCATAAAATTATGGGAAAGAGTGATAGAGCAAAGGGTAAGAAGAATAACGAATGTTTGAAAATCAGTTTGGCTTATGCCAAGGAGGTCTACCATTAAGGCCATCTTTTCACTTAGACAATTAGTGGAGAAGTTTAGAGAGAAGAGGAGAGACCTTCATATGGTTTTTATTGATATAAAGAAAGCATATGATAGAGTCCCTAGAGAGTTAATCTGTTGGGTTTTGGTCAGAAAATAGTACTAATCAAATACATTGGGGTTTTTGAAGACATGTATGAGCGAGTGCTAACTATGGTGCAAGTGTTAGGTAGTGAGGCACATGAGTTCTTAGTACGGATAGGTTTACATCAAGGGTCCACTATGAGTCCTTATCATTTTGCTTTGTTTATGGATGAATTAACTACTCATATTTAAGAGCAGGTGCTTTGGTTTATGCTATTTGCAGATGATGTGGTTTTGGTGGACCAAACTAGAGAGGGAGTAAATGCAAAAATGGAGTTATGGAGGATACCTTAGAATCAAATGATGTTCCAAGGTTCTAAAATAAGTCAAACTATGACCGAGTATATGGAATATAACTTCAGCATAAATAACAGTAGTGTTGAGAACAATCAGATAACAATCCACAACTATAATGAAAGTAAACGTAAACGCAAAGTAAATCAAGAACAAGACACAGATATACGTAAAAAACCCTTGTGGGTAAAAAACCATGGAGCATAAAAAATCCACTATGAAGCAAAAATGAGAACAGGGGGTTTACAGAGATCTTTCTCATACCACTCCACTCACATAAACCATCTTACCAATACCCTAAGGTTGTGTTTAGTTAGTTGGAAAAGGATAGAAAGGAAAGTAAAAGAGCACTTTCCTTTCCTTTCCATCATTTCCTCTTCATTTTAAGGGGAAAAATTTGAGGGGCTTTTCACTAAAAGTAGAGCATTTTTGGAAAAATACTTTCCATTGGGCCACATTTTCCAATGAACCAAACACACAGATTTCATTGGAAAGTTGGTTTTCCTTTCCTTTCCTTTCCTTTAGATTCTAGCTAACCAAACACAGCCTAATAGATCTAGGGTTATAACCACATTACAGAAGGTAAACCATCTTACTGATCCAGCTGGACCAACGTGAAGCAGAAGCTGGATCTTGCAAACCATAAGGCTCCACACCTCAACAAGTAGGGGTGAGGCAAATGTAAGAATTGAGAGTCAAGTGATTCCTTGAAAGGAAAAATTTATGGGACAACCATTGTATGTTTCAGAATGTGAGGAACATTAAAGCAACATATGCATAAGATGAACGTGTGAGAAGACTAGGAAAGATATGGTCAGGAATGAACATATCCGAGAGTGTCTAGGTGTTAGGATAGTATAATGTAGGTTAAGATGGTTTGGGCACATAAAGTGAAGAACTAGGGAGGTAGCTGTGAGAAGAAAAGAGGTGGGGGGGGGGGGGATGATGGTACTCGTTGAAGGATCTAGGAGGGCAAGAGAAAGAGCAAAAAGAACCTGGTTGGAGTCAGTCTCAAAGGATTTGGATACTCATAATCTGACTGAAGATTTGATTTTTGAGTTTTGATAGTATGGAAGAACAGTTTGCCGACCTCAACTAGTTGGGATAAGGCATTTTGTTGTTGTATTCATTACTTGTTCCTGCATTAGGTTCGTTTCTAATTTTTAATGTTTTTTTCCTTTTCTTTTTGCCCTAATTCAAGTCATATATGATTGATATACTGTTTATTTTAACTAATTGCTATGGTTTTATATCTACTTAAATTGGTTTCTTAGACATGGTTTGGTGCTCCAAAATCCATTTCTTGCTGTCGCAGTTTTGGTTGTTGAATGTTTTAATACTTGTTCAATTGACCATACTACATAAAGTCAGTGATATGGTCAACAAATTGACTGTGTACAGGAAGATAGTGAGAAGACCGGCAAGGTAACATCTGCTGGGATGTATTTCTTACATTTTCAAGTATACCGAATGGATTCGACTTTGAATGCGGTATGTAACTTCTACCATTTCCCTATATTTGTCAAAGAGCTAT
Organism: Pachysandra terminalis; assembly: GCA_031762675.1. NCBI lineage: Eukaryota > Viridiplantae > Streptophyta > Magnoliopsida > Buxales > Buxaceae > Pachysandra > Pachysandra terminalis. The sequence goes on along the minus strand of JAUPMG010000017.1, from coordinate 8,036,720 downwards.
AATATAACTATAGAGAGAGTATTGATGGATATTTTCTTCTGATGGTGCAGTTAGCGATGGCTAAGGATCCTGAGGCAGCGTTTTTCAAAAGGTTGGAAGGTCTTCAACCTTGTGAAGTCTCAGAATTGAAAGCTGGCACTCATATTTTTGCTGTTTATGGTTTGAACTGATAACATTGTCCTTGCATTCCTTTGATTTCTGGTGATAACAGAAGTTTGTCGCAACCTGGTAACCTCCCTTGATATTTCTTCAGGAGATAACTTCTTTAAGACTGCTAGCTATACGATAGAGGCTCTTTGTGCAAAATCATATGAGGATACAACAGATAAGCTTAAGGAAATTGAGGCTCAAATTTTGAGCAAAAGAAATGAGCTTCGCCAATTTGAGTCAGAATACAGAAAGGTCTGACTTCTTTTCTTTGCTATGACTAGCTACCAGTAATAGGCATCTAATTTCTCTTCAACTTTTATTTATTTTTTGGTTATGGTGTTGTGTAGGCATTGGCCCGCTTTCAAGAAGTTACAAACAGATACAGCCAGGAAAAGCAGTCTGTAAGTTTGGTTATCACATTTTTCAATATTCTTCTCATATTAAATAAATTGATTAATGTTGTTTGTAACACAAATTGTATCCTACCTTTTTCTGGATTGAATACCTCTTACCCATGAAAACTTTTATTTTTGTGATGATGCTAGTGAGATTGTCTTTAATGACTTTCCATTCTTAACAACTCAAAATTTCTGCTGAACTGGTGATAAAGCTATGATGCTAGTCCTAGACTGTCTTGAATAAGCGAATGCCATGACACTTGACTAATAATGCATTGATCCTACATAGGCAACTCAAATTTCTGCCCTAGTGTATAAATTTCGTGTACAGAAGGCTAGACCTCTTTTTATCTTATATAGTAATATAGTTATACTTCCATTAATCAGGGCAAAAAAAACTGCAAATTTCTTGACTGATGCTGGATAGATAGTTGTGGACTAGGGTTTGGGAATGGAGAAGAGTACAACAGGTTTAAAGGTTCGTAGTTGTGGCTTTGTGGGGTTTCGGGCTAAATGATCAAAGAAATAAGATGAAAAGAAGATGGTTCAGTTTGGGTTTAGGATTGGGAAAATTTGGAAATATTGATTCAAGAGATTGAACGAAATTTAGAAAAGTTAAAGAGACAGTGGGAAGATCCATCACAGGGAATGATGTACCGCTAAAGGTGGCCTTTTTCATGTGGACAGCAGTAGAAAATATCATCACAGTGGTAAATTTCATTGCGTGTGGTTGGTCAAACCCTAAAGTTGTGTTTGGAAACTTGGATTTTAAAAGAAAAGAAAAGATCATTATTTCTTTTCCAGCGTTTGGTTAAGATGAAACATATGGAGAAAGTAAAATCAGATT
>JAUPMG010000017.1:8007513-8028022 GCA_031762675.1 Pachysandra terminalis | reverse complement strand
CAGGTATACGGACCTGGGATATTTGAGATTGGTGAACTAATCAGGTATTGACACGTGTTCTCTGTGATTAAGTGTTACTCCTCATTTTATTTACCGATTTTTACGATCAACGATATTAATTAAATTGAACACTGGCCCACTAACCAATGTACTATATATATATGAATTTTATCCTTAGTGATAAAATTCTTTAATGTATCCAACGACATGCATCATGTATGATACACTTTCATAAAAATCGGTAATCTATTGTTCATTTAAGGTAGCAACAATAAGAATTAAAAATTAAACGAAAAAGCAATCAATTTCGTTACTTAGAATCTATTATTTATAAAGGAGAAAATATTGATAAGGATATTGTTCGTGAAATTAGAATTGGATGATTTCGGTGGAGAAGTGTTTCTAAAGTATTGTTATGTGGAGAGACGGAGCTAGGATTCTATTTTAAGGGTGGGCACGATTTGGTTTATATATGTTTATTTTAATATTTAAGTTCAATTTGGATTTCAGTTTGATTCGGTATAATTGACGCCTTAATCGAAAGTCGAACTTAATTAATAAATTTTTCATTTTTTAAACGATAACTAAACCAAAATGAAAAAAAAAAAAAAAAACCAAACGATTTTTTTCGATTCGGTTCTTTCGGTTTAGATCGAGCCAATCGACACTCCTAAATTGATAATGCATTGTCTCATTATAGGTGAAGAATACACAAACGGACAAGCCATCTTTGTTGGCATATCTTTTCATTAGACATTTAGCATCTAAAAAACAATGACCAATCACCAAGTATTCAAACATTTCTAGTTAACAAACAATATCAAGAAAATGTGAGAAAATCATGTGAGAAAGTAACATGTATGAAATCAATGTGAAACAAAGTGAAAATAACTTTCTTGATGCTGTTTGGATGTTGAAAGAAATACCAAGAAAATGCGAGAAACTGATGTGAGAAAGTAATATGTATGAAATTAATGTGAAAGAAAGTGAAAATAACTTACTGGAAAAGTTACCGAACTGACAACCTTGGCCTACCGACACCCTACTAAATCTGACAATTTGACCAACCCAGAAACCCAATAGGATTTCGGTAGACTATTCGGTATACCAAAGGGTCCACCAAGACCCTACCGAACCCACTCGGCAAACCCTCAATCTACCGAGATTCAATAAGTTGACCCATTTGACTTGATATCTCACATGCATACTTATCTTGACTTGATTAGATTGAATATCATATTAGTTTTATTCGAATCTAACTATTTGATATGCCTAATCCTTCATTGATCCTATTTGCTATGCTTTGATGATCATGCTTGACCTAATTTCATAATACTTACATATTACTTGATTTATGAATGTTATCTTCCTTATGGATTTAACTGCTATGATTAATGATCTTGTGATATTCTATGATTCATACTACATACTTGCTCATGATTATCATGACATCATACTATACCTTGAACACTCATGTTAATGATACTTTGTTGTGGATCCTTATATATTCATTATTACCATGTTAATTAGTCATCATTGTTTATATATTCATTACTATCACGCTCATTAGATTACATTACTTATATGTCCACTGTCATTGTAATTAGTTAGATCATTATGCACATTGTACACATACTTTGAATGCTAATGCGCACCTTCTCACTTGCACAACATATGCTAATCTTATTGCATAATGACCTTGTATAGGTCTAATGCATCGACCTGACCTTCATAACTTCATAATGATGGAGATTATGATTATAACGAGAGTATTATGATCTGGAAATTATAATAGGTGAGGAAGTTTCAGATGAACACTTTGCATGTGTTGAGGGATTCACGTTCTCAACAGACCAATTATTTGTTTTCTCCCATAAAAAGGGATATTCCCAAGAGATTTGTGGGAAGATGATAGGTGAGGGACCTTTCACATTTGTGAAGCCCAACATTTGAATCATACGAGTGAAATTCTGTTAGTAGATCGACTTATGTATGAATCACAAGGAGCCGTTCACATTTGTGGAGTCCTGAGAATTATACCCTATGATCGAAAATAAGGTGAGACGCTTGTGTCCTCTAGGTCGAAACCCTTAGAACTGTGATGTACACATGGAATAATCTACTATTTCAGCCATGTATTGGGGGGGATGTATGAGCATCCTTGGATAGTATGATTGAGATCATGTGTGAATATACATACAGACGGATACTATACAGTGCATTGCATATTAGATTGTTTGTCTTAAATCACATGTGGTGATTATACTTAGGTGCACAGCATGCATTAATAATTGAACCAGCATATTGAATTACATATTTCATCCTTATTCATGTCACATGATCATTAGCATACTCATCACTTATTCATTATTGGTTATATAATGATTGCTTGAGCCATAGGATTGTGTTCTTGTGTTGCTGGCTTGATTATGCTTGTGAATCATTGTGTCTGTGTATTGAATTAATCTGAACTTATGAGTTGTTTATATGGATTTCCTTGCTGAGATGACTTTGTTTAACACCTTATGTGATGCCATGAGATTGAGAGACTGTTTGATTTACTTAAACCATTGCTGTCCAATAAATGGACCATAATGATTTCACCCATATTTTTGCATATTTATCACATATTTATTGTATATTGATCACTCATCACATGGTTATTTCATATTGACTTTACATCATATATTTCTCTCATTATTATTCATATAGATTACCTTTGACGAGTGGCATTGTCCCTACTTCAATCATAAACATTGTTAGACTTGTTTACTTGCTAAGCTAGTGTAGCTTACACATTCGAGCATAACATTTTCAGTACCTATAGATGTGGTCGTGTGGACCAAGATTGAGGACTAGGATGTTTTGAAGAGATTAATTATTACTAGGGTTTAATTGATGATTTTAGTAGAACTTGTAGTAGGATTTATTTGATGTAATTCAGTACTTATTTTGATAGTTAATAGGGATTGATTTGAAGCATGAAACTTCGGATTTTATTTTGATTTCCGCTGCTATGTTATGTTTGTTGTGGGTGTAATAGCCATACTTTGACTATATTTTCAATATTATATAAATTCTCAGATTTTACTTAATGAATTTGGCTATGTATCGTTTATCCACTCCCATCTGGATATGGGGTGCAAGTTACAAACTAAATTTAGGGATTCCAATGAGATCTCTAGGTTTGGTTCGTGACAAGACTGGTATTGACCTGGACCGGTCCGACAACCAGTCTGGGTGATTAAAAAAAAAAACTGGTTGATGCAATTTTTGTATCAGATTCGGACCGGTCGGTATCGCTGGTCTGGATCAGGATTGGCCGGGACTAGTCCAATCCTCGATCCCAAGACTTTAAATCCTGGAGGTTGTAATGAGAATATTAAGATGGATGTGTGGGAAGATTATTAAAGATAAGGTGATCGGGGAACAAATATATTTGAGGTTTTTTGGGTGTGACAAAATTAGGAGATATGATAAAGGAAAGCCGATTAAGATAGAATGGGCATAAAAAGCGAAGACCCTGAGAAGCAGTTGTGAGAATGGGTGAGAGAAAAATCATTGAAGGTTCTACGAGGAGAGGAAGACTCAAGAGAATATGGATGAAGTTAATCAAAAAAGAATTGCTTACTCGTAATTTGATTGAAGATATGATTTTTGATAGATTGTGATGGATGAATAAGATTCTTGTTGTCGACCCCAACTAGTTGCGATAAGACATATAATGATGATTGTTCATTTAAGATAAGTTAAAGTTTAGAATTGATTGTGGTTTAGGAATTTTAGATTGATGTCAGAATAATAACGTATCAATTTTATGGGCATGTACATGCATGACATAATTTATTGGAAATGTTTTTTTATGTCCAAATAGCGTATTTGTTATATACCCTGACACCATTCAATATAGGACATGTCAAGCCATGAATGTGTAGCAAATGAGATCCACCTCTATAAAACAAACATGTCCTATTTTGAATGGTGTCGGGATACATAACGAATACCCTATCCGGATATATAATTATTTTTTTGATTTATGCTATACATCCGGTTTTATTATAAATTATTTTGATAGGTTTGGTTTTATTATAGACGATTTCAACTTTCAACCCTAGCTAAAATATAGTGAAATAGATCAAAGGCTCAAAAAATCCGAATTATTTGCACCAAATCTTATTGTTTTAATTCCTGCACCAATACATACACCAAATCAGCGATTGGTTCCTTCTTTAATTTTAATAAATAATTATTTTTTTATCGCAAGCTTTCGTGTAGAAATTGGATGATTTTTTCTTCTTCTAATATTTTTTTTTTGAGTTAGTCACTAATTCAATGGTTGAAATCAATCTTATAGATGGATTTATCACATTAACTAGAATTTAAATAGAATTTTGATGTCATATGTTTTGGTATATTGTGTTTAACATGTACGAAACAAAACTAGGACATGAGGTTGTTTTGACTCAAAACAATGTCTAATTGCTCAGTCATTTGATGGATCGACTATCATACAACGTTCACATGCATGTACATATGCATACATCAGAGTTACATATGAGATATGGGCAACTGTCCTTTTCAATTTTCTTTTTTTAAATTTTAAAGTCGATAATTGATTTTGTAACATTTTACAAACAGTCCCTTATCAAATTTTGTTTTTGTCCCCTTTCAATAATTTTTTATTTATTTATTTTTTTAACTTTTGTATCCTCACTTACTAATGAGGGTGTCAATTAATTTGGTCTAAACCGAAAATCGAACAAACAAAATCAAAAAACTCGGTTTGGTTTGTTTGTTTGTTTGTTTTTTTTTTTTTTCATTTTGGTTGGGTTATAATTTAGAATACAAAAACCGAATTAATTTGATTCGATCTACGGTTAAGGCTTCGACTTACCAAATCGAACTAAAAAAATGAAGTAGTTTATATATATAATTTATATATGTGTATATAATAACCGAATTTTTGTCAAATCTCGTCTTCCCTACAATAGAATCTTGGCTTCGCCCCTATATACATACATCATCATCCACACACACACACACACACGCACACACACACACACACACACACACATATATATATATATATATATATATATAGATATATAACTCAAGCAAAAATAATAGGGCTAATATGTAAATAATGAAAGATTAGAAGTTAATTTAAAATTTTAGTAATTAGTTGTCATGTTTGACTTTTGACCAATTGTGATTGGTGGATTGTACCAATAGGAAACTAGGGACAGCACACATAATCATAACTTCTAAAGTTATGACATGTGGCTAGGATCTTGTAGGAAATCTCAACATATTAATCAATGGCTAGGATCTTGTAGGAGCCTTCAATTCCCAATGGATGACTGAGATTAAAAGTATAATTAGAAACTCACATGGGCTGAAAAACAGAATTAGAAAGAAAGCTTTTAAAAGCTAAAAGCTAAGGTTCTAAAAAGAAAGCAATATTAGAAACAAACCCACATGGGCTGGAAAATCCATCTAACGGCTGAGATTCAAAATAACCATCTAAGGGCTGAGATTAAAAGTTCTATAGTTTCTAATTTTAGAAGTCCTAAGTGTCTATATAAACACAAGGCCTGGAAAGGTTAATTCATTGCTTGAAGAAGAAGAAAAATGTGTAATTCTCTACACCAACCTTCAAATCAAGGTAAGTATTCAAGCATAACATTATAAATGATTTTAATAGGAGCATTGTTGTTTTTCATTGTGTATGAAGTATTTCAATAGTTTTACTTGTTTTCCAAGTTTTAATGGTAGGAGATGGTAAGTTGATTTTAAAGTATTGTTTTATGTGTTCTATTTATTGGGTTTTGTACGGAATTCAATACAAACCAAAGTTACTTAAGGAAGTTTTGTTATTAGAGTTGAGGAAGAGTGAGAATTATGGAGTTTTGTGAAAATCTCGAGGTTCGGTAGCCTCCTTGGCATGACGAACAGCCTACCGAGCCAACCCAGTAGACTTTGGCAACCTACTCGGCATACAGAAGGTCTACCAAACATCACAAACTAAGTTTTGGGCTTCTGCAAAAGCTACTGAAACCCTATCGAAATCCTACCAAGCACCACATACCAATTTTAAGACTTCTGGAAAAGCTACCGAGCCTGACACTCGGCATACCGAGACCTTACCGAATCTGACAAATTGACCATACCCTTCGGTATAGGCAGACCCTTCAGTATACCGAAGCGTCCACCGAGACCCTACTGAACCCACTCGACAAACCCTCTGTCTGCCGAGAATTACCAAGTTGGTCTGTTTGATTTGAAACTTTACATAAATGCTTAAGTGGACATAATTAGATTGATTATGATGTTACTTTTGCTCAATTATGACTATATCATATGCTTACTTCATTATGAACCCAATTGTCATGCTTGATGAACTCTTGATATGTTGACTTGAACTCATAATGCATATACTTACTTCTTTTTGACCTACTTGTTATGTTTGATGAATGTGGGATATGTTGGCATACTTTCATATTGCATAATCATTGCTATCATGTTAATAAAATCATATTACACATTACACATGTGTTTGATGAATTAATGATACTTTGAAGTGATTCCTTATTACTTACATATTCATTACTATCATGCTAATTGGATCACACTACTTATTTATTCATTGCTATCATGATTAGTTAGATTATATTGCATATTGCACATTGTACACATATCTTGATTGCTTAGTTAATACGCACAATCTCATTTGCACAGCATATGCCTATACTATTGCATAGTGACATTGTATCGGTATAATGCATTGACTTGACCTTCATAACTTTATATTGTTGGAGTTTATGATTATAATGAGAGTATTATGATCTAAAAATCATAATAGGTGAGCTGACTGATATTTTTATGTGTTGAGGGATTTGGCCATCCCAGAAGACCAATTAACTTGTTTACTCCCATGGTGAGGGATATGTTCTATTTGATGATCCCAAGATACGTGTGGAAAGATGATATGTGAGGGTTAGTGAAAACCCAATATCTGAATTATGTGAGTGAAACTCTGTTAGTAGATCGGTTAATGTATGGTTCTCAAAGGAAGTTCTAGGTGATGCCTTGGGCTTAGTCCTTATGATTGAAAATAAGGTGAAGGGGTTGTGCCCTTTAGGTCGAAACCCCTAGAAACTATGTTGTGCACATAGAATGATCTACTATTTCTGCCATGTATTGTGGGATGGTTTCTGAGTGAGCATCCTTGGGTAGTATGATTGAGATCATATGTGGAACCTATACTAAACCAATACTATACAGTAACTGCATTGCATATTAGATTATTTGTTTTAAATCACATATGGTGATTATACTTAGGTGCACAACATGCATTAATAATTGAACCAGCATACTGCATTGCATATTACATCAGATTGCATTATAATGATCATTAGCACTCTTATTTCTTCATTATATACATGCTTAGATGTATACTTAATGTGTGAACTTGATAGTGTAATGTTGTGATCATGTAAGTGGTATACCAATTGTCCTTATTAGTAGAATTGCTTAGGACATCATTGAGTGTTTACTTAATAATACCAAATCCTATCTTCTAACACTTGTATTAGGTTTATTTAAGTATCCTTATCAATTATATATATAATTATGCCATGATATATCTCTATAGTATAGAAACATAAGATTATGCTCATGTGTTTGCTGAATTGAATATGTACCTATAAATCATTGTGTGTGCATTGCATTCATTAAAACTTGATCTCACACATATATTCATTCATTCACATCATATTGATCACTTGCATATCTAACACTTATTATATGTTATTTCACATTCATCATATGATACTAATTTATTTATTGTTTATATAGATTACCATGAAGAGTTTCATTTTCCATACTTCAATTATAAGTTTCGTTAGACTTGTTTACTTACAAAGCTAGTGTAGCTTACGCTTTCGAGCACAACATATTTCCGAACTTATAGATGATGGACATAAGGACCATAAGAACCAAGGTGGAGAAGAGGGATGCTATGAAGATATTAGTCATTATTAAAGTTTTATTTGGTGTTTTTAGTAGAATTTGTAATATGATTTATTTGTTGTAATTTAGTACGTACTAGATTTGATTTTCAATAGTTAATAGGGATTGATTTGAAGCATGAAACTAGTATTATTTTATTTCCGCTGTTTTATGTTGAAGATTATTTTATGATGGATATTATTTAATAATATTACTTTTCTATAACTTTATCTCATATAATATCTTACTTAATTAAATGATTTGGATAAGTATTATTTATCCACTCCCATCTGGATATAAGTTAAGAGTTACAACTTAAACTTAAAAACTTTATTGAGATTTTCAAGTTTGAATCGTGGCAATATATATATATATATATTATTTTTTTTTCAAACATCCATAATTATTTCAAAAGAAAATACTTATTATACATTATTATAAGAAAACATAATTAAACATAAAAGTAGTCAACACATCCACTAAACATGGTGAAAAAACAAGGGTACTTTTGTAATTTTAAACTGATGTAGAGAGAAGGAAGAGAAGGGCCGAGACAAGCGCAATCTAAGTCTGGGAGCCTGGGAGTGTTCTTGGGTTGTGCTCCCAATAACACCTACTTTCTCCTCTTGGGATATCCGCAACCAAACTCTCTCCTCTCTCCTCTCTCCTCTCTCTCCTCTTCCCCCTCAGTCCTCTCTCTCCTCTCTTGTTATTCTCTAGTTTTTGTCTGTCACTTCTACACTGTATACAGAAGACCTCTTTTTATTCTTATATAAATACCCCCACACATGCAACCACCCTCTCTTACACATCAATTCGCAGTATCTCTTTCTCTCTCTTCTTCTGTCTTTTCTACCTTTCTTTTGATTTCTTTAAAACGAAACCCACCAATCTCTCATGCCTTCCTTACAATAGCCTTCTCCAGTACTCTTAAATCTGTCTCTGACTCTTTCTCTCTCTCTAGTTGTCTCTTCAATGGCAGAGATTGATCGTCAGACCAAATCAAGCAACCACAACAACGTACGTTTGAAGCTTTTTGGCATCAACGTTACTGAAGACGATGAGGTGGTAGATTCAGGCAAAACTCGAACTGGGTCTCCAGAATCCGGCAACTTTCAAGTCACCGACAGCCGGAAGTACGAGTGTCAGTACTGCTGCCGTGAATTCTCCAACTCACAGGCATTGGGTGGTCACCAAAACGCTCACAAGAAGGAGCGTCAACAGCTCAAGCGCGCCCAAATGCAAGCCAACCGGAGCTCCGCCGCCTCCTACATGCGAAACCCGATCATATCGGCGTTTGCGCCACCACCCCACCTCCTCTCTCCGGCGACTCCTGTGGTGGTCCCTGTACCGCCGCCTCCTCAGTCCCCTTCGTGGGTTTACGTGTCTCGCACTGCGCCGCCTTTTCACATGTCTCATGGGTGCGTATTCCCGCCTGGGACCGGGAGAGCGCCGATGACGCTAACGTACACCGGGGTCGTAGCGGACCCGATGGCAACGACGGGCTCTCCGTCTAATCAGGGTTGGACTCATGCAGGAGTTACGCCTTCCTTGAGTAGGTTCTCTGGAGGTGATGGTGGGCCCAGTTTCGACGATGGGATCGGCTTGGATTTGCATCTCAGCCTTGCGCCAGCTGCGCCATGAGGTTGGCTTGATAGGTTGTTGGGTTTCTTTCATTTGTTCCGAACGAGATGTAGTGGCTGTGATATCGTCTATAGCTTAGCTCGGCTCATTAGAATCTGTTGTTTATTTACCTATTTGGGTCTTGTAAATCTTCCATTTTGTTTCAAAAAGATTTATTTTTTTATAGTTGTAATTAAATGGATTGCATTGTCATTTGTCATTTCAATTCAGCTTTAATTTTGATTAATATTTTGGTTGTATATATATATATATATATATATATATATACACACACACACATTAATTTATATAATATGTATAATACATGGTTATACAGATATAAATTCATGTATATACGGACAATAAAATCCCAATGCCTCACTGGTTCAACTCGGCAATAGTAAGAAAAGAAACTCATTCGACTTCACTCCTTATCAGTGTTTAGAAACTCGGATAGGCCTGATGACTCGGTAGTCAACCTATCCGAGTTACTCAATAATCCGGTCTGAGTTACTAAGTGGTCAGGTTCCATTATAAAATTTTAATTACCCCGCTATATCACGTAATAATTAAATGTTAAAAAAACGGGTAATCTTATCAATATTTCAAGTAAATCGGCTATTTCAAGTAAATTGGCTAAGTCTCGAGTAAACTTGCCGAGTTATTGCGGAAACCAGGCCGAGTTATCGAGTCAAAAATGAATTTTAACAACCGAGTAAATGAGACGAGTTAACCAGAGATCTTACCTGTTTGAGTAACTCAGCTGAGTTTTTTGAGTTATTAGCGAATTTTTAAATACTGCTCCTTAGAGATCAAATAACCATTCCCTTTGGTAGATTTTTTCTTAATTTGTTAAATATTGAACTTTTTATGGAGTTATTCGGAAAACCAGGCCGAATTATCGAGTCAAAAATGAATTTTAAGCAACTGAGCAAACGGGACAAGTTAACCGGAGATCTAACTTGTCCGAATAACTCAGCTGAGTTTTTCGAGTTACTAACGAGTTTTTAGACATTGCTTCCTTACAGATCAAAACACCATTCCTTTATTTGGTAGATTTTTTTTCTAAATTTGTTAAATATTGAACTTTTTATTATTTTATTTTGTGGCAAAATCCTTATTGTTTATAATTAACAATGGAGTAATCATAAGTATAACTTCAATTAACGAAGATTCTCGAGCTTTCGAATTCAAAATATACAGCTCATGCGTGTATCTAGGAACCATCGCTTGGTGTGACAGTAAAAACCTCAGGTTGCCAGTATGAAAACACGTGAAAAATCTAGGAAACATCGCTTGGTGTGACAGTAAAAACCTCATATTGTCAACATGAAAACACCTAAAAATGCAGGTTTGATTCTGAGTATAACTACTTTGCGCAAAACATGTCAAAGGTTAGGTATGTTGTCAGTTCACCCTTGCTAGGAACTTGCTTTAGTGGGACCTACACCGAGTTAAGAATCTTTACAACGGAAACAAATTGTTTGGGATATTTTCTTATGATTTTTTCTGGTGTTATAAATCGCACGATGCCACCGAAGCATCAACGAACTGGTGACCGATTAATCTAAAACCCTAGGACACATATAAAACCCTAAACCGACTTCCACATTAACCGGAATAACCGGTTCCATCAATGTTTGCGTGGTGTCATGCGGTTGGTACTGCCGAAAATATCGTAGGAAAAGGTGATTTTCTTCCCTTTTATAATATTTATATCTAAAAGTGCCAAATGCACATTAATTAATGATAATATAGGAAAGAAAACAAATTAAAATAATGGGAAGAAAAACTTTTATCAACATTTTTTAAACTTACCTAGATACTAGAACACACTGATTCAATTGAATTTGATGATTCTTCATGTATATTTCATATAACTATAGATTAAAAAGAGAACTTAGCTATTAATCGACCTAAAATTTTCATTTTAATTCAATAAAAAACTAATAAGAACAATTTTTTTTTTAATTTAACTATATATTAAATTTTAATTCATCATTAATAATGCATTTTAACTATTTAAGTTACGACATATAGCAGTCCTCCAATAGTGTATAAACATATATACATATACACACACACACACACATATATATATATATATATATATATATATATATATATGTATGTATATGTATATGTATATGTATAGGGATTTGGGGAAAGGGTAATTTATTTACCAAAAGAAAAAAGGAAAAGTTATTATAGGTGATTTTACTAAACATGAATTTCCATTTTTGCTTACATATATAATACACAAATGAATCATTGCATATTGCTTAACATAAATTTCCAAAGAATAAGCTTAAAATGATAATCACAATACATAGTAGGTAAGCCAAGGTTACTAATTGGGTATTTATTTATTTTTTATTTTTTATGTAAATTACTTGGCTTTAAGTGATTGTAGGCCGCTTAGTTTCCAACATTGATAGTTATTTCCCACTCTGAGAGGCCTCATCTCAATTCTTGGGTGATTCATGTAAGACCATTCCCCTCAAGGGCCTCAATGGAAATAGAAATTTGATAGTGACCAAAAGCAGCTTAACATTAGACAATTTAGGCTGCGGTTGGCCCGGCTCGTGCTTATGGATAAGCACTCATTGGATAAGTTGTTCAATAGAAGCACTTATTCACAGTAACAATAAATTGCTTATTTGAAGAAAATAACGTTAGGTAAATACATTTATTTAAGTGCTTATGAAAGCTTTAGGGATAAAGTAGTTACTTTAAAATATTATTGAAGTTGTTAAATAGTATAACGCGTAAGAGCTTGGGAGATGGGTAGCCTTCCTCTACTGCTTTTGGGTAAGCACTTACCCATAAGCGCTACCAAACGCATTTAATTTTAAAAAGTGCTTATATAAGCTATAAGCTGCAATAAGTACCTATAGAAGTTGGGGCAAACACAGCTTTAGTGTTTGAGTCAAACACCGTCGTTCATTTTCTTTTAAGGCATCGTTTAGAGGTTACATGCATTGTACTAATAGGGTGTTATGAATCTAACCAATATGTCTAAAGCCCTAACTAATCTCTTGAGGTAATTGTAATATAGAATAGGGTATGTGTTGTTATGTGGAGATTGATGCTATTGTTGCAACTGGGAAGTATTGAATATCATTTTGGGGGATTAGGGGTATAATTGTAATTTTACTTCTATTATGTTTAGTCCTAATTATAGGGTATTTATTCATACTTTTGTGGCTGCTCTTTATAACACATTATTCTGAGCTTTTTGGAAAAAAATAACATTAGGTGTGCATCTGTGAACGTAGGCACAATTTGTAAAATCACATAAATCTGTATCTTTGTGTGCTTGATTTCTTCTTTATCGTTCATATGTTTCTCTTTTAACAGTATGTCTCAGCAATCAAACTAAGAATATATATATATATACACTAGGGCACAATTCATCACAGGACATGTCAATAATAACTGAAAAAACTCACATCAACAAAATAAATATGTTCTGATTTAAATGGTAAGGGGTACATAACAAATATCATGTTCAGGTATAAAATTATTATTTTTTAAATTAATATAAATGAGTGGGAGTTTCCATATATTTGTTTACAAAGTAGAAAAGAAATACAAAAAAAAAATAAAATCAAATTAAGGAAAAAGATTTAATTTTCAAACTAGTGATGCTTGCACATTATAAAAATATCAAAAGCTGACGTGTAAGCATGAAAACAAGATAATGAAAGTCTCAAGCACCTAATGCATCATTCTAGGGTTTCCCACAAATAAATAAATAATTAAATTAATAAAGAAGACAAGTAAGAGTGTCAAAAGGGGCAGATGTCACACTGAAAATGGTAACCTTTTTGAGTGGAAAAAAAATGAAGATTACAGGTGTTAATCAATACTGATAATAACTAGTTGAGCAGAAGCTCGTGTGGGGACCGATGGGGTTTGGATGCTATGAATGAGAACACAACAAGATTGGAAAGATTTGGAGATTGGTTTGGATTGGAGGCTTTGTTTCCACTTTTCTGAAATTCCTTGCTTTGGATTAGACTTTGAACTATTGATGGGAGGAAAAACAGGAGGCTTTCTAAGCATAATAATTGACTTGAAAACCTGTGCATTTGAAAAATAGGTTTCTCCTTCTTTGGACCTTTTTTTTTGTCACATAAGAAACTGTATTGCCTGAGGCTAGAGAAGTTAGAATATCAACCTCACTCCCACAACTTGCCTAAGACTGTACTAGCTAGTCGTTAGGTTGGGACCCAATCATTTCTTTCACAAGTGCCATCAAACTGATGCAGCCTACCACTTCCTCCTCTTAACCAGTCAAACACAATTTTTTTTTTCTTCCGGGGACCAATTCCTCTCTCTCTCTCTCTACATATTCATTGCATCTAAGATCATTTTTATCTAATATGCTTGAACTGTCCACGGTTTACGTCCATATATGTCATGACCATTATTAGCGAAACGTGAAACAACACCAAAAAAAAAAAAAAAAAATGAGACAGTAAAATATCAAGTTTAATGTGATCTTTATTTGAAAAGATAAAAGAAAAAAAAGGTGTTGAACGTAAAAAAATATTTTGATGAATTTGTTCAAGTTTAATATGTTAGAGATAAAATAAAATAAAAAAATGATAATATATATATATATATTATAGTATTAGTTTAAAAACTAATTTATAATTTACTTAAAAAAACATTAATCCACAAACTAATTGATAATTCTAAATAATTTACATTCACTACTATAAAAAAATTTAATATTATTAATATTCATTTTTTTATGAAATATTATGTAGTAATAAAAATTTTAATTTTTAAATTTAACAATATAAAAAAAATAAAACATTAATTAAAGTCTATTTCTCTTTTCATTTCTTTATTAAAAGCCTTTTTTTTGTTTTATTTTTTACTCATCTAAGATTATTTCATAGTTCTTAAATATAGAGAGTTGGTAGCCTTTGAATTACAATAGCAACCAAAAAAAAAAAAGCTATTTAAACCTCGAAATGAAAATAAAACATCAAAAAAATAAAAACTAATAAAAGATTTAATAAAATCCTCGAATCAAATAAAAGAATAAAAAAAGTAAAAACAGATAAGTTTTTTTGAAAAGTTTTAGATGTAAAATATGAAAAACGTGTTTAATAAGTTTTTATATATTAAAAAAAAACGTTTTTTCTTCCGTTACATAAAGGTTTTTTAAGCATCAAAACGTTTTGTTTTTTTTTTATTTTTTTTCTAAACGGAGTCTGTTAAAGTGAAGATACATAGACATATGGGTATCTCTGATTGATTAATATTAATATGCCAATTAATCTTAATATAATGAGTTCAATCTGCAGATCGATCCCCACCGAAATCCAAATATAATTATATGCTCATTTGAGGATGGTTTGATATATTTAACACATACAAACCATATTTGTTGTCCTAAGTTCTCATCTTTGAATCATTAGGATCAGTCAAACTTCTCTCTCCAAGCTAGACCATGTTGTTGTCCTAAGTTCTCATCTTTAAGAAGCCATGCAACTTCAACAAGGTCCCCCATCCCTTTTCTGGTCCCAGCAATAAAACGATGTTGGTGTCCTTCTTCATGCTTTAAATTTTTTTATGATAAGGATGTCACAGTACTAGTATAGCATCCTAATTTGTTTACAATCGGTATCTCGATGTCTTGATATCTCGATTCGATACTAGTACAAATACAATGTCGGTGTCCTTCTTCGACTAACTTTTCGCTTATATATATATAATTTGGATTAGTACACATTACACAAACATGTGATGATGAAATCCAAATGCCATTTATTGCAAGCTCTGCAACTTTAGTAATGGTTTTGTGTGGTTCAATTCTGGGGACACCGTACATTAACTAGTTGAACTGTAAGCTTGAGCTTGCTCAAGCCAGTATTATATATATATAGTTACTGAAAATTAATATGGTTGAGCTTGAATTTGTTCACATATTGAGATATTTAGGATGTGGAGGGAGACGTGACTTCCCAAAAATTCTTATTTTGTTCAACAAGGTAGGTGAGTTTGTGAAGTGAAAAAGAGTTATATGTGAAGAGATGTGATTGGATCCATCTAACATTTGATTGTATATCTATACCCAACCTGACCAATCTGGACCGTTGAACCGGTCGGGTTCAGCTCCAGATTGGCGCGGTCAGATTGATGGTATACAGTATACTGTCATACCACTTCAGGGATTTAATTTGGCTAGATGGATGTATCATGCATTATTTTGTGCAAAGATGCCAAAAGTTAGGTCTGTTGAGAATTTGTCTCATAACTAAGGTTAATTTAGGTGAATATTGTTCCTATTTTGTGAAACCTATAGGCTAGAGATAGGATTGGACAGCCTACTATCCGGCCCAACCCATATTCATATAAGATTGGATCAATCAAACCAGTATCTGGCCCAACCCAAATTCATTATGAGATTTGGTCCGGGCCCCCGGTTCGTTGATTTTCCACAGTCAAGCCTAAGGATGTACAAACGGGTCTTTCCATGCCTAATCTCAGGCCCCTTAGGCGTGCCGGACCGGACTTGATGCTTTATCTATGAGTTAGCTAAAAATTCAATCGGGCTTGTGCCCAATCGTGCCTGGGCCGTCCTGTATTGTGTCATGGGCCATGACTCCAGACCCGGTACGGCACTATAAGGCCTCATGCTGTGCCTGGGCACAGACCAAATCGTGTTGGGCCAGGCCAGCACATGAGGCCCAGTCCATTTGTAAGTCCCTAGTCAGACCTCACCAATTTGGCAAAAATCAGTTGGATTAATAAGGTTTTAATGGATCCTTAATCCGAAGCCATATGTAAAGCCTTTACATTGCCGTCTTAGGTATGAATGGCAAAAACCAACAAAAAGAAGAAAAAAATGAAAAACCTCAGCTATATAGATAATTCATGTATCTGAAGTGATGTATCGCACTCAATAAATCTCATCTCCATTTATCTACTGATCATCACAGCATCAAATCTGGACCATTCAATCTCAAGTAATAGACCAATCAGACAACATCAACATCTCAAATCATGACTTAGAAACACGGACGGCTGTTAAGGAACCAATAGAAAGTGAATTTGAAATCTGACGGTTGACTGGGAATCCAAGGTAAAATAAAAACCTTTCCCGGCTCTTTTGATTTTGAAAAGGGCCCGCACAACCTTTCAAGACGAACGTTGGAGAAGCAAGAAAGTAAAACTCCCAATCTCTTTTTTATTAGACCGTTGAAACAAGAACAATAAAAGACCAAAGGAGCCAAAGAAGGAAAAAAAAAAGCTGATCAAACAGAGCAGAAAGGTTCGAATTCAGCACAATGGCAGAGATTGCTGGAAATCTGCGACCAACCCATAAGCCAAATCACACCCTGGAATCTCTCTTCGCTGCTCTCGATCCCAAATCTTTAATTCTTGCCCAGAATTCGAGTTCTTCCCAACCCGAAAATCAAATTATGCAACGAGGAACCAGGTACAAAGTTTACGCAGAACTCAGAGAATCACAGCTGAGGATGAAGAACAAACAGCAACAATCCCATGAACAGGAATCGATATTGACCCCACCCAAGAAAAGGGTCACGTTTCAGGGGACCCAATCGGTCACCGGACATACCGGAACCTCCTCGATTGTTGCTCGGTCTGTGCCGGATTTCTCTGCTGCTTTAAGGAAAGAAAATAGGAAGCCGGCGTCGACGTTGCCTTCGATGTTGGAGATGACGCCGCCGCCGGCGAATTCAAAGGTTGTGAAAGGGGTCATGGGTTCGAAATTGGGAGGGAGCAAATCGGCGAGCGCCGGAGAGAAGAGAGGTGGAGGTGTGATGGTGAGGAAGAGTTATGCAAGCGTTGAATTACTAAGGGGACTATCTTCGACTGCTGCATCTGCCATTAATGGGGAGAACAGAGGAGGAGGAAGGAGTAGTAGAGGGATCAACAAGACTGTTTTGAATCACAGAAAATATTGATTGTGTGTTGTGTCTCAAAGGATTTGGATTTCAATTTTTTGTTTTTATGAGAGAAATATTATAATTTTTTTTTCTTTTAATTGTTATTCTTACTGAGAGGGGTATAGTGTCTTTGTTTTGGATGGATTTGTATATGTTTGGGAAGTTCTAATTGAGATTTAGAAGAAAAGGCTATGATTATTGGGTAATTCTTTCATGATGTTTAGATGAATGGTACAGCTTGAAGGTCAATTAAATTATTTCTTCCAATATAATGTGCAAATATAGTTGCCAATTTTTCACTGTTATTCTCCGAAGAATTGAAAAGCCACAACAGATGGGGGGTGTCAATTGCTTCGGTTTAAACCGAAATCGAAAGAACCAAACCAAAAAAAGTCGGTTTGGTTTGGTTTTTTTCCTTTTCGATTTGTTTTGGATTTGAAAAATGGAAAACCAAATTAATTTGGTTCGATTTTCAGATTTGATTAAACCAAACCAAACCAAAAGCCGAGAACTTAGCAAAATACATGTAAACCAAACTAGACTAATATACATATGTCTATATATTTATATGTATGTGTGTGTGTTTTGTGTATTTAGTACATAAAATAACATTAATTTTATCAAACCGAATCTATTTAGGTTTAGATCACTGTAGTTCGGTTTGGTTTTCGGTTTTATATTTCAGTTGGGTTCGGTTTTCCGCTTTTCTTGATTTCCAAAGAACCCATTGTTTCAATCGCATGTACCTCAAACCAAAGTAATGGTTTAAGATGTTCCATTTTGTACTGATAAAAGGCTTCCTGAAGTAGCTATAATTCAGCTCAAGAACGAGTTACATTAGTTTAAACCATATGTGGTTAAAATTGTTCATTTACAGAACCAATAGCCTCCGTAAACAAATACATCCACAGAAACCCAACAATTTGTACAAAAAATTGAATAAAGTTACAACATTATATTATATCACTTTCGGAACCAGAATCTGCAGTCTTAAAATATGGAAGTAAATGAGAAGATCAGCATTTCTGGATAGAGTAACCTATAGAAGAGCAAAACTAAGGTTTTTACAGCACTTACGAGCAAGTCACCATGTCCCCCTCGATTTCAGCACTTGTCTCATACGCTTCCATCTCAAAATCCGTCCATTTACCCAAAGAATGACTCATCTCCCGTTAGATTATCTCGACTGGCGACTTCCCCGCCAAATCTGCCCATCTCCTAATCTCTTAGTACTTAGTAGACCTCTTGCGTTAGTAACTCCAATTTCTTGTATAATGGCAGCTTTATCCGTGCCTAAAATCCAGATCCACAGTAACAGCCACATTTCGAGTCTAAGCACTCAATCATAGAGTCAAAAAGAAACCTCCTGAGTTGGTGCCCATCTTTGTTGGAGTCCACGAATCCCAGAATGCCGTTGGGACATCTCCACAGTGCATTTGCATGAGTATTCAGTTTATCAAGAAGGGGTCCTCCATGATATCAGTATGGTTTAGAACAGAAATTCCAAACAGAAGTTCAGCATTCATGATAACGTGCTTAGCGTGGTCGAGCTTTAGTCCTGTCAAATTAATATCGGCAAGATCCATACTGTATAAATTCCTAGAAATATTGTTGAGGAAAGCTGTCCCCAGCTCACTCCTGGTCCTCCCTGTGCTTAATGAGGTTGCGGAATCCAGAAGTTCTGGATCAGAGTCTGATTGTAGAATTTGACCAAACACGCAATCCATGGACTCAGGGTGCTGCTTATGTCCTATAATCAGAAA
The DNA here is from genome assembly GCA_031762675.1 of Pachysandra terminalis. NCBI lineage: Eukaryota > Viridiplantae > Streptophyta > Magnoliopsida > Buxales > Buxaceae > Pachysandra > Pachysandra terminalis. The sequence continues at coordinate 8,008,692 of JAUPMG010000017.1, read as the reverse complement.
AGTGGAGAAAAAAATTAGAAGACTTCTAAAAGATAAATGAAATTGTAGAATTTGACCAAACACGCAATCCATGGACTCTCACAATTAGTATTTCTGCTGCGCATCACAGGAAGACCACAGGACTTCAGCTCACAGAAGATCCGCTCCCAACTCTTTTAGGGTGTTTCAGAATGTTTACAGCCTTGGATCGTTGAATAGGGATGTAAATGGCCCGACACGGCACGGCCCGTTGTATTTTCGGGCTGGCACAGCCCGCGGCCTGTGCTCGACCTTGCCATGCCGTGCCTATTTAGATAAACCCGGTGTGTCATGCGTGTGTCGGGCCGCGTGCTAGGCCGGTGTGTTGGACCGCTCAGATATGAGAAAAATATATAAAAAATAAGTTTAAGCATATAAAACTTATAATTTTTTTAAATAATATAAATAAAACTTATAAAAACCTAAAAAAAAGTATAAATTAAACTTATACAAAATTATGAAAATTTATAAATATATGAGTTTAAATTTATAAAAAATATAAATTTAAACTTATAAAAAATTTAAAATCCTAAATCTTAAATATTATCTTATAATACTAGAAACCCTAAAAGGAAATATGAACCCTAAATATTAAACCTTAAAACAAATTTAAAAAAGTTAAACCTTAAAAAGAAAGAGATTAACCTTAAAATCTAAAAACTTTAAAAAAGTAAAACCCAAAATATTAAACCTTAGCAAAATAAAAGTAAAAACCCTAAAAATGTTAAAACCTTAAAATCTAAAAACCGTAACAGGAATTGTAAATCCTAAATAAATATTAAACCTTAAAATTTTTTTGATAAACCTTCAAATCTAAAAACCCTAAAAATAGAACCTATATCTGGTTTTGTATTTTAAATTCTAATTATTTTTTACTTTATCATAGAGTTTTTATTCATTTGAAAGAGGTATTTTTTAAGAGGTTTAACATTTTGAAATTGCTATAGGTTGTACTTATAACCAATTGTCATGATCTTATTGTGGATGACCTATAAGTCCCTTGTGAATGATACTCTCATTTTCCTTAAAACCTATAAAAACTCTAAAAAAAAAAAAAGACCAAATTTGTAGAGGATCTATTAGTGTTAAAAAGATCAGATTTGTCCTTAAACTAGCCTTTTTGGCTATTAGGAGGGCAAATTTGGTCAATATATATATATA
>JAUPMG010000017.1:7986793-8007413 GCA_031762675.1 Pachysandra terminalis | reverse complement strand
GTGTGTGAACCCTTGTAAATTTGGATGTTTGGGAATGGCAATTACTCACGACCCATTTTCATACTAATCTTGCAAGAAAGAAAGAGTTGCTTTTTTAATCATTCAATTTCTCATGATACTAATGGGTCCCACAGTTTCTTCCATTTCTTGGTATCCAAACGCATCCAGGGTGTGAGAAAAGTGAACTTTCTTCCATTCTCTCACCTATTCTTTGTATGCAAACAAAGCCTATGCGATTCTCTTCCAATATGAATTTAGAAGCTTTATCATATTGTTAGAAAATAAGAAAGCTTTGAGAATAAATTATTAAAATTGAAATAATATAAACTAATCACTAAACAATTAATCATGAAAGATTGAGCTTACCCTATAGAATCCCTGATGAAAATCTTGAGAACAGAAAGTATACGACAAATAGATCAAATATGTTTGAATTTATATCCTAATTTTAGAATATCAGAATGAATGTCTCGATCTCAACAGCTCCCAGATTGAAGGGTGAGGAATTGTTGGCAAGTAGCAATTGAGTAGAAAAACTAATGAATCATTCTGATGATTGGTCCCGCCACCGAGTCGTCAAGTCGAGGAGTTGTCGTGAATCTCGTGACTGGGTTTGGAAAAGACTAGAGAATCGAATTGTTTAAAAATGCTAAAAAAAACTCTTTAAGCAGAAGACTTATATATAAAGGTTTTAAGGGCAAGAAAAAAATCTAGGGGGGCAAAATTTTTTTTTAAAGGGGATTACTTGTAATCTATTATAAAAATAATAGATTAAATTCAAATTTATAAAAAATTGAGGGGGGCAGTTCCCCCTCTCGCCCCTTTGTGGCTCCACCCTGGTTATGTGATCGACGTATTCCACTCATATTAAAAGTTAAATTTTTTAGGATAACCATTAGGCCTATTAATGAATGGATTATAATATTAGACAATAATGAAAAAACATATGCATAAAATGTTAGTTTTTGTGATCATGGTTTCAAGGATCGAACGAATCTGGTACGGACCGGCCACATATTGCGATAGGCCAGGACCGGTCCTATCCCAAGCCACGATACAACTATTGTATCGTGAGTAGAGGTGGCAATGGGTGGGGTTGGGTTGGGTTGTAAACGGGTTGGATTGGGTTCGACTCGTTTACTAATGGGTCAGGAAAACATGGACCCGAACCAAACCCGCTAATAAACAGTAAAAACATATTTTAACCTATGAAATAATAAATCATTCACTTCACCTATTTAACATTACAATTAAGTAAATCTTGTAAACAAATCTATTTAACAGTAAAAACATATTTTAACTTATGAAATATAAAAATAGTAAAATACTAAACTAAAGAGGAAAAAAAACTACATTAAACGAGTTAAACGGGTCAACACGGGTTAGGCGGGTTTGGTCGGGTTCGACCCGTTTACCAACGGGTAGACAAAACCTAAACCCAAACCCAACCCAATTAATATACGGGTCAACCTTAACCCATTTAGTCGGGTCGGCGGGTTGGGTCAGACATTGCCAGCTTTAATCGTGAGGCTTTGGATCGGACTGGTCCAACCGATACCGATCGGTACAACCGATGCAACCGATCCATTGTTTTTTTTTTTTTTTTTTAAATTATAAATGGAACGGTCTATACTAGTATCGACCTGGACCAATTCGATACCATCGGGTCCAACAACCGGTTCGGGTGATCCAATATTTTGTTTTTAAAAAAAAAACTGGGCGATCAAATTTTTGTATCAGATCCGGACCGCCCGGTATCGTTGGTCCGGATCGGGATCGGCCAAGACCGGTCCAATCCTCGATCCCGAGACTTTAAGTCTTGTAGTTTGTAACGAGAATATTGAGATGGATGTGTGGGAAGATTACAAAAGATAAGGTGATCGGGGAACGAATATATTTGAGGTTGTTTTGGTGTGACTCAATTAGGAGATATGATAAAGGAAAGCCAGTTAAGATAGATTGGGAATAAAAAGCGAAGACCCTGAGAAGCAGTTGTAAGAATGTGTGAGAGAAAAATCATTGAAGGTTCTAAGAGGAGGAAAGGAAGACTCAAAAGAATATGGATGAAGTTAATCAAAAAGGATTTACATACTCGTTATTTGATTGAAGATATGATTCTTGATAGATTGGGATGGAGGAAAAAGATTCTTGTTGTTGACCCCAACTAGTTGCGATATGGCACATAATGATGATTATTCATTTAAGATAAGTTAAGGTTTAGAATTGATTGTGGTTTAGGATTTTTAGATTGATATCAGAATAATAAGTTATCAATTTTATAGGCATGTACATGCATGACATAATTTATTGGAATTTTTTATTTATGTCCAAATATGGTATTTGTTATGTAGTCTGACACCATTCAATAAAGGACACGTCAAGCCATGAATGCATAACAAGCATAGTTTAAAATTTTGCCAAAATTTTGCGAAATTTCGATTTCGGATGTGGTGGACAAAATTCGAAATGTTGTTTTTTCGGACTGAATTATTTCAAGAAAAAAGTGCACGAAATAGGTGAAATTTCGGCGAAATAATTGGACTTTGTCCAAATTTATTTCATCCAAAAAGTTCACTTTTTCAACGAAAATTTTGACTGAAATTTCGGATATTGCGGCCGAAATAAATTCTAAAATCAAGTTAAAAGTAAAAAAATATCAATTTAGATATTTTATTAGTTATAGGTGATAATGCAATTGATATTTTATTAGTTATAGATATTTTATGCTTGTCTAGTCTTTTTTTTTTTTTTTTTGTTATTATCGCAGGAGATTACACAAGCTTTGGGAGTACTCTTAGGGTGGTGTTGATATTGGGTACATTGTTTTATTAATTATTATATATAATAAGGATTATGGCTAATTGTTTTTTTCTTTTGCTTATACAGGCACACAAATGGATTTCGTACCCGCGTAAATTATAGGAAATAAAGTTTAAAATTTCAGTTTAAACTTTTATACATTGTATTTTTTTTAGATGTTAGAATTTGAATCCAATATATTTTGGATACTTATATACTTTTTTGATGTTGTAGCATAAAAGTTGTATTTATTAGTTGTAAACTTTTGTATTATTTCACATTATTAATCAAAATATTATTTATTATTATTTTTTTTAAATTTGTATGTTCATAAATAATATATATTTTAATGAAGATATTACTTTTTATTGACTAACTTTATTATTATATTTTAGAAGTTATTACTTAGTACTTATTAAAATGTAAAAAAAGAAAGAAATTGGCTAAAAATAAGACTATATTAAAATATTTTAAATAAAAAAATAAATTTATTTTGGCGAAATATCAAAAATTTCAGTCCGAAATATGCCAAAATATCATACCCTTATTTCTTTTAATCGTTTTAATCAAAAAATTATTTTTCACATAAATTTCAGTTTCGTTTGTGCCTTCGAAATCCTTGAAATTTTCAAAATTTTAAACTCTGGTAACAAGTGAGATCCACCTCTATAAAACAAACATGTCATGTTTTTGAATGGTGTCGAGATACATAACAAATACCCTATCCGGGTATATAATTATTTTCTTGATTTATGCTATTCATCCGGTTTTATTGTAGATGATTTTGATAGGTTTGGTTATATCATAGAAGATTTTAATTTTCAACCCTAGCTAAAATATTTTAGTAAGAAACATAATGAGTGAAATAGTTCAAAGGCTCCAAAATTCCGAATTATTTGCACCAAATCTTATTGTTTTAAATTCATGCACCTATACATACACCAAATCAGTGATTGGTTCTTTCTTTAATTTAATAAATAATTATTTTTATTAAGCTTTCTTGTAGAAATAGGTGCAAGAAACTGGAAGACTTTATTTATTTATTTATTATTATTTTTTTGATGTAGTCACGAATTCAATGGTTGAAATCAATCTTATACATGGTTTCATCACATTAACTAGAATTTTGATGTCGTGTTTTGGTATATTGTGTTTCATGTACGAAACAAAACTAGTCTATGAGGTTGTCTTGACTCAAAACAATGTCTAAGCTCAGTCATTTGATGGATCAACTACCATATAACGTTCACATGCATGTACATATACATACATGGGTTGAGCTACATATGAGCTGGGGCAATTGTCCCCTTAATTTTTTTTTAAATTTTAAAGTCGATAATTGATTTCGTAACATGTTACAAGCTGTCCCCTATCAGATTTTGTTTTTGTCCCCTCTCGGTGGTTTTTTTTTTTCACTTTAGTATCCTCACTCACTAAGAGTGTCAATTAATTTGGTCTAAATCGAAAATCGAACAAACAAAATAGAAAAAATAGGTTTGGTTATTTTTTTTATTTTTTATTTTATTTTAGTTTGGTTATAGCTTAGAAAACAAAGAAACAAATTAATTTGATTCGATCTACGGTTAATTTTTTTTTATTTTTTCATTTTAGCTTGGTTATAATTTAGAAAACAAAAAAACAAATTAATTTGATTCAATCTACGGTTAAGGTTTCGACTAACCGAATCGAACTAAAAAAATTGAAATAGATTATATTTATAATACTAATATACATGTATATGTATAATATAAAAAATAATATTAATTTTACCTTATTTTTATCAAAAATAACATTAAAATTTTCACATATAATAACCGAATTTTTGTGAAATCTCACCTCCCCTACAATAGAATCTTGGCTTTGCCACTGTAATAATTCTAAAAGGATGTACTTACTATACAGAATTATAAGAAAACATAAAAGTAGATCCACTAAACAAAATATAAAAAACAGGGTGTTCTTGTAATTTTAAACTGTTGAAGAGTGAAGGAAGAGAAGGGGCGAGACAAAGCACAATCTAAGTCTGGGAGTGTTCTTGGGTTGTGTCCTCAATAACACTTACTTTCTCCTCCTTGGGATATCCGCAACCAGACTCTCTCTCCTCTCTCTTCTCTCTTCTCTCCCCCTCTCTCCTCTCTCTTGTTATTCTCTAGTTTTTGTCTGTCACTTCTACACAGAAGACCTCTTTTATTCTTATATAAATACCTCACACATGCAACCACCCTCTCTTACACATCAATTCGCAGCTCTCTCTCTCTCTCTCTCTCTCTCTCTCTTCTTCTTCTGTCTCTCTTCTACTTTTCTTCTGATTTCTTTAAAACAAAACGCACCAATCTCTCATGCCCTCCCTACAATAGCCCCTTCTCCAGTACTCTTAAATCTCTCTCTGACTCTCTCTCTCTTTAGTTGTCTCTTCAATGGCAGAGATTGATTGTCAAACCAAACCAAGCAACAACAACAACGTACGTTTGAAGCTTTTTGGCATCAACGTTACTGAAGACGATGAGGTGGTAGATTCAGGTAAAACTCGATCTGGGTCTCCAGAATCCGGCAACTTTCAGGTCACCGACAGCCGGAAGTACGAGTGTCAGTACTGCTGCCGTGAATTCGCCAACTCACAGGCATTGGGTGGTCACCAAAACGCTCACAAGAAGGAGCGTCAACAGCTCAAGCGGGCCCAAATGCAAGCCAACCGGAGCTCCGCCGCCTCCTACATGCGAAATCCGATCATATCGGCTTTTGCGCCACCACCCCACCTCCTCTCTCCAGCGACTCCTGTGGTGGTCCCTGCACTGCCGCCGCCTCAGTCCCCTTCGTGGGTTTACGTGTCTCGCACTGCGCCGCCTTTTCATATGTCTCATGGGTGCGTATTTCCGCCTGCGACCGGGAGAGCGCCGTCGACGCTAACGTACACCGGGGTCGTAGCGGACCCGATGGCAACGACGGGGCCTCGGTCTAACCAGGGTTGGACTCATGCAGGAGCTACGCCTTCCTTGAGTAGGTTCTCTGGAGGTGATGGTGGGCCCAGTTTCGACGATGGGATCGGCTTGGATTTGCATCTCAGCCTTGCGCCAGCTGCGCCATGAGGTTGGCTTGATAGGTTGTTGGGTTTCTTTCATTTGTTCCGAACGAGATGTAGTGGCTGTGATATCGTCTATAGCTTAGCTCGGCTCATTAGAATCTGTTGTTTATTTACCTATTTGGGTCTTGTAAATCTTCCATTTTGTTTCAAAAAGATTTTTTTTTTAATAGTTTTAATTAAATGCATTTCATTGTCATTTCAATTCGGCTTCAATTTTGATTTTTATATACATATATAAATATATACGGACAGTAAAGTCCCAATGACTCACTGATTCAACTCGGCAATATCAAGAAAAGAAACTCACCCGACTTCACTCCTTGTCAGTGTTTGGAAACTCAGGTAAGCCTGATGACTCGGAAGTCAACCTATCCGAGTTACTCAATAATTCGGTCTCCATTATAAAATTTTAAATACCCAGCTGTATAAGGTAATAATTAAATGTTAAAAACACGGATAATCTTATCAATATTTCAAGTAAACCGGCAACATTTCAAGTAAACTGGCTGAGTCTCGAGGAAACTTGCCGAGTTATTGGAGAAACCTGGCCAAGTTATCGAGTCAAAAATGTATTTTAAGCAACCTGCGTAAATAAGACGAGTTAACAAGAGATCTAACATGTCTGAGTAACTCAATATTTACAAGTTTGCCATCAAAATGTAAAATTCATTCCTACAATCTAGAAACAGGTTTAGATCTGATTTTGAGGTCATGTGTATTTTTCAAAACTCATTCTGAAAAACTCATTCCAAGGCTTGCTAACCAAACGTCCATTTTTTTGTCAAAACTCATTCCAAGCCCTGGAATGAGTTTCGAAAATGGGAGCTAAACGACATCTTATTGAGTCAAAAATGAATTTTTAGCAACTGAGCAAACGTGACGAGTTAACCAGAGATCTAACATGTCTTAGTAACTCAGCTGAGTTTTTCGAGTTACTAACGAGTTTTTAAACACTGCTCCTTATAGATCAAATCACCATTCCTTTATTTGGTAGATTTTTTCTTAATTTGTTAAATATTGAACTTTTTATTATTTTATTTTGTAGCAAAATCCTTATTGTTTATAATTAACAATGGAGTAATCACAAGTATAACTTCAATTAACGAAGTTTCCCGAGCTTTCGAATTCATAATATACAGCTCATGCATGTATCTAGGAACCATTGCTTGGTGTGACAGTAAAAACCTCAAGTTGCCAGCATGAAAACACGTGAAAAATCTAGGAACCATCGCTTGGTGTGACTGTAAAAATCTCAGGTTGCCAGCATGAAAACTCGTGAAAATGCAGGTTTGATTCTGAGTATAGCTACTTTGCGCAAAAAATGTCAGAGGTTAGGTATGTTATTAATTCACCCCTGCTAGGACCCTGCTTTAGTGGGACCCACACTGAGTTCAGAATCTTTACAACGGAAACAAATTGTTTGAGATATTTTCCTATGATTTTTCTGGTGTTACAAATCGCACGATGTCACCAAAGCATCAATGGAACTGGTGACCGATTAGTCTAAAACCCTAGGACACATATAAACCCTAAATCGACTTTCACCTTAACCGGAATGACTAGCTCGATCAATGTTTGCGTGGTGTCATGTGCTTGGTACTGTCGAAAATATTGTAGGAAAATATTGCATATGATTTTCTTCCCTTTATAATATTTATATCTAGAAGTGCCAAATGCACATTAATTAGTGATAATGTAGGAAAGAAAACAAATCAAAATAATGGAAAGAAAAACTTTTATCAACATTTTTTAAACTTACCTAGATACTAGAACACACTGATTCAATTGAATTGGAAAATTCTTCATGTATATTTCATATGATAATTATAGATTAAAAAGAGAACTATGCTCTTAATCGACCTAAAATTTTCATTTTAATTCAATAAAAAATTAATAATAATAACTTTTTTAATCTAACTATATATTAAATTTTAATTTATCATTAATAATGCATTTTAACTGTTTAAGTTACAACGTATAGCATAGTCCTCCAATAGTGTATATAATCATATATACATATACATATATGTGTGCAGGGATCTGGGAAAAGGGTAATTTATTTACCAAAAAAAAGGGAAAAATTTATATAGGTGATTTTATTAAACATGAATTTCTATTTTTGCTTACATATATAATACCCAAATGAATCATTGCATATTGCTTAACATAAATTTCCAAAGAATAAGCTTAAAATGATAATCACAACACATAGTAGGTAAGCCAAGGTTACTAATTGGGTATTTATTTATTTATTTATTTTATTTTTTATGTAAATTACTTGGCTTTTAAGTGATTGTAGGCTGCTTAGTTTCCAACATTGATAGTTATTTCTCACTCTGAGAGGCCCACTGATCTCAATTCTTGGGTGATTCATGTAAAACCATTCCCCTCAATTGAAATAGTAATTTGATCGTGACCAAAAGCAGCTTAACATTAGACAATTTTGGCTGCGTTTGGCGCAACTTGTGCTTATGGATAAACACTCGTTGGATAAGTTGCCCAATGGAAACACTTATCCACAACAATAATAAATTGTTTATTTGAAGAAAATAGCGTTTGGTAAATATATTTATTTAGGTGCTTATGAAAATTTAGAGGTAAAATAGGTATTATAAATATATCATTAAAATTTATAAATAATATTTATTTAAGTGCTTATGAAAGTTTAAGGGTAGAATAAGTATCTTAAAAATATTACTAAAGTTGTGAAATAGCTTAATGTATAAGAGCTTGGGAGAAGTTGCTCTCAACAGCTTCTCCTTGTGAGTAGTCTTCCTTTACTGTTTATGGGTAAGCACTTACCCATAAGCGCTACCAAACACATATTTAGTTTTAAAAAGTGCTTATATAAGCTATAAGCTACAATAAGTACCGGGTCCAACGCAACCTTAGTGTTTTAGTCAAAACACCATCTTTCATTTTCTTTTAACTCATCGCTTAGAGGTTACATGCATCGTACGAATAGGGTGTTATGAATCTAACCAATACGTCAAAAGCCCTAACTGATCTCTTGATATAATTGCAGTATAGGATAGGGTATGTGTTGTTATGTGGAGATTGATGCTCTTGAGGCAACCAAGAAGTATTGATTATCATTTTGGGGGATTAAGGGTATAATGATAATTTTATTTCTATTATGTTTAGCATTAATTATAGGGTATTCATACTTTCATGGTTGCTCTTTGTAACACATTATTCTGAGCTTTGGAGAAAAGTAACACTAGGTGTGCATCTGTGAACGTAAGCACAATTTGTAGAATCACATAAATCTGTGTCTTTTTGTACTTGATTTCTTCTTCATCGATTTAATCTTTCTTTCTTTAACAATATGTCCCAACACACAGAAGCAATCAAATAAAGAATATATATATATATATATATATATATATCAGTCATGCATGTATATGAATGAAATGTCCTCTGACATAACAAATATCCGGATATTTGTTATGTACTTAGGCAATTCATTATAGGACATTTCAATAATATACATGCATGAGTGATGAGACTCACGTAAACAAAACAAATATGTCCTGATTTAAATGGTACGGGATATATATCAAATATCAGGTATAAGATTATATGTTTTTTAAATTAATATAAATGGGTGGGAGTTTCCATATATTTATTTAAAAAGTAAAAAAGAAATCCCAAAAAAAAAAAAAAATCAAATTAAGGAAACAAGATTTAATTTTCAAACTTGTGATGCTTGCACATTAGCAACTAAAGTGATGGCTATAAAAATATATACAGCTTACGTGTAATCACGAAAACAAGATATATAATGAAAGTCTCAAGCACTTAATGCATCATTCTAGGGTTTCCCACAAAAAAAAAAAAAAAAATTAAATAAAGAAGAAAAGAAGAGAGTCAAAAGGGGCAGATGTCACACTGAAAATGGTAACCTTTTTGAGTGGAAAATAAAAATGAAGATTACAGGTGCTTATCAATACTGATAATAATTGGTTGAGCAGAAGCTCAGGTGGGGACTGATCATGGGGTTTGGATGCTATGAATGAGAACACAACAAGGTTACAAGATTTGGAGATTGGATGCTTTGTTTCCACTTTTTTGAAATTCTTTGCTTTGGATTAGACTTTGAACTACTGATAGGAGAAAAAAAAGGAGGGTTTTTAAGCATAATAATTGACTTGAAAACCTGTGCATTTGAAAAATAATTTTCTCCTTCCTTCCTTGGACTTTTTTTTTTGTCGAGAATATTTACAAATATATATAAATAAACTGTATTTCCTGAGGCTGGAGAAGTTAGAATATCAACCTCAGTCCCAAAACCTTGCCAAAGACTGTACTAGCTTAGATATTAGGTTGGGACCCAATCATTTCTTTCACAAGTGCTTCAAACTGATGCAGACTACCACTTCCTCCTCTTAACCAATCAAACACAATTTTTTTTTTCTTCCAGGGACCAATCTCTGTCTCTTTCTGTCTCTCTCTCCCTCTCTCCCTCTCTCAATATTCATTGCATCTAAGATCATTTTTACCTAATATGTTAGAACTGTCCACGGTTTACCACCATGTCATGAACATTGTTAGCAAAACGTGAAACACGAAAAAAAAAAAAAACAAAAAAAACAAAATAACAAAATGAGACAATAAAATATCAAGTTTAATACGATCTTTATTTGGAAAGACAAAATAAATAAAAACGTCAAAAATATTTTGATAAAATTGTTCAAGTTTAATACATTAGGGATAAAAAAAAAAAACAAAATAGAAATATGAATATATAAGTGAAACTATCAGTTAATTATCAATAAATTTAGAAAAATATATATTATAGTATTAGTTTAAAAACTAAATTATAATTTTAAATAATTTACTTAAAAATATTATAATATTACTATAAAACCTAATTTATAATTCTAAATAATTTACATTCAGTACTATAAAAAACTTTAATATTACTAATATTTATTTTTATGAAAATATAATATAATATTAAAAAACTTAATTTTTAAATTTAATAGTATAATAAAAAATAAAACATTAATTAAAGTCTATTTCTCTTTTCATTTCTTTATTAAAAGTCTTTTGTTTATATTTTTGATTTATTTTTTACTCATTTAAGATTATTCCATAGTTCTTAAGTCTAGAGAGTTGGTAGGCTTTGAATCATAATAATAATAGCAATAGATAAACAAAAATTTAAAAAAAAAAAATCTATTTAAACCTCGGACGAAAATAAAACATCAATAGATAAAAATTAATAAAAGATTCAATAAAATCTTCGAATCAAAGAAAAGAATAAAAATATTTATTTTTGGGATCCTTTAGTATTTATGGTTTTTCAAAGAAGTCTTCAATAAATTAAAATAGTAGAGGCAACTTCTAGAAGTAATATATGGCTTAAACAAATATTTATGTGCATCAGACTTGCCCCATTCTTGTTTTGAGCTAACTTTTATTGTAATATAGCACTTAATTTACATCTATTCTTTGAGGTTCTATGTCGCGAACCAAAACTGAAAATCTCAATGGAGTCCACAAGTCTACGTTGTAACTCTCACCCCATATCCAGATGGGAGTGGATAAACAATACATAGTCAAAATCATTGAATAAAGAAGGATATTATATAAGTTAAAGTTATAGAAAAATAGTATTATTAAGATAATATCAATCACATAACATTCTTCAAATAGAAAACAGCGGAAAGAAAATAATACTAGTCTCATGCTTCAAATCAATCCCTATTAACTACTGAAAATCAAAGTACTGAATTACAACAAATAAACCCTACTACAAGATCTATTAAAATCATCGAATAAAACCCTAATGAAAGCTAATATCTTCAAAACATCACTGTCTTCCATCTTGGTCCTCATGGTCCTTGTATCCATCATCTATATGTCCTGAAATATGTTGTGCTCGAAAGCGTAAACTACATTAGCTTTGTAAGTAAACAAGGCTAACAATATTTAAGATTAAAGTAGGGACAATGGCATGCACTCTTCAATGGTAATCCATATAAACAATAAACAAGTGAATCATATAATATGTGATCAATATGCAGTGAATATGTAAGATGTGATCAATATACAACAAATATATAATGAATGATTGACATGCAATAAATATGTGATGAGTATGCTAATAATCATGTGATATGAATAATGATGCAATATGGTGGTTCAATTGTTAATGCATGTTGTACACCTAGTAAATATAATCACCACATGTGATTTAAGACAATCAATCTAATATGCAACAGGTATGTTCTTTTACTGTATAGCATTCGGTTATTGTAGGTTCCACATAACTCAACCGTACTACTCAAGGATGCTCACTCAGAAACCATCTCCCAATACATGACAGAAATATTAGATTATTCTATGTGTACATTATAGTTTCTAGGGGTTTCGACCTAGAGGGTACAATCCCCTAGGTCGAAACAACTCCCAAGGCATCACCTAGAACTTCCTTTGAGAACTATACATTAGCCTTCATACTAACAGAGTTACACTCAAATGATTCAAATATTGGACTTCACTGTCCTCATCTATCATCTTTCCACAAGTTTCTTAGGATCATCACATAGAATATATCCCTCACCATGGGAGAAAATAAATTAATTTGGTCTATTGGGATCATCACATAGAACATATCCCTCACCATGGAAGTAAACAATTTAAGTGGTCTATTGGGATGGCCAAATCCCTCAACGCGTGCAAATAGTTCACCTATAACTTCCTCACCATTGTTATGATTTTCAGATCATAATTACTCTCCTTATAATCATAAAATCTAGCAATATGAAGTCATGAAGGTCAAGTCAATGCATTAGACCAATACAAGGTCATTATGCAGTAATATAGGCATATGTTGTGCAAGGGAGTGAGTGATAATTAACTAAGCATACAAATCATGTGTACAAAGTGTAATAAGACTAATTAACACGCTGGACAATAAATAAACAAGTAATATGAGGTATATCAAAATATCACATTTTCATCAAACATAGCCAATAGCTCCATAAAGAAGTGAGAATAAGAAATAAGCATATTTGAGCAAAAGGAATATTAGAATTAATCTAATGAGATCAAAATATAGGTTAGTACACAAAATTCTAAATCAAACAGACAAAATTTGTAATTCTCGACGAGCCAAGAGGTAGCCGAGTGGGTCTCGGTGTGCCTTCGACGGCCTTTCGGCGAGCTGAGGAGGTCATCGAATCCACTCTGGGGTTTCTGGGATATGTGTCTGATGGTCAGGCTTGGCGTGTTGTTCGATGCGCCGAGTGTGGTTTCGGTGAACAAACCAGGCGCCTTAAAATTACTTTGTGACGCTCGGCGCGGCGAGTGGGGTCTCTGTGACAAATCCAGGGGCTCAAAAATCTCATATTGGGGCTCAGCGAGCCGAGGGTGGGTCAAGGGGTTTCTGCGTAATTCGGCGAACTGTTCAGCGCGTCGAGGAGGCCGCCGAACATCGCGATTTGGTCTGTTTTTGTCTCCTCTTCAACTCTAATTATATAACTTTGTTAAGTAACTTCTCCTAACTTTGAATTCTGCACAAAACTCGACAATTAAACTTTATAAAACATAATTAAATCTATACGTACCATATCCTATCTTTAAACTTAGAAAACTTAGTGAAAGCCATTAAAATACTTCATACACAAAGAAAGTAACCTTGTACTCCTAATTCAATCAAAAGTAAAGTTAGACCTGAATACTTACCTCGATTTGAAGGTTGGTGTAGAGAATTACACCTATTGCTCTTCTTCCTCTCCTTCTTCTCCAAGTCAGCCTCCCAAGGCCATGCATTTATATAGACACTTAAGAACTCTAGAATTAGAAACTATAGAACTCTAAATCTCTACCGTTGGATTATTCAGTTTGAATCTCAGCCCTTAGATTAGTTTTCCAGCCATTATGGGTTTCTTTCTATTTCTTGTTTAGAATCCTAGCTTTAGTTTAAATAGTTGTTATCTTAGTTTCTAGAGAATACCTACTAATTGCTAGTTTTAAATCTTAGCCATCAATTGGAGATTGAAGGCTCCTACAAGATCTTATCCATTGATTTATATTTCAGAATCCTAGCTTTATTACTATTATAGTTTGTAGAGAATACTTGCTTAATTTTATATCTTTGACCTAGCTTTCTATTCTTAGCTAGTTACTATTTACTGTTTTATCTAAATTCTTTCTAATAGAGAGTATTTCTATATCCCTATATTAAATCTTAGCCATTGATTGGAGATTGGAAGCTCTTATAAGATCCTGGCCACGTCTTAACTTTAGAAGTTATGATTGTGTGTGATGCCCCTAGTTTTCTATTGTACAACCAACCAATCACAATCGGTCAAAAGTCAAACATGACAGGTACTACTAAAATTTTAAATTAACCCTTAATTTTTTATTATTAACACATTAACTCTATTGTTTTGTTTGAATTATCACAAAGTATGTGTTCTTTCCATAATAGCAAGCCATATAGAATTTAGATTTCAACAAATAGTCAACAAGAGGTTGAACTATATATACTGCCTATACATCAAATTTAAGAGTGTAATGGAACTCAAATTTTCTAAATTGTACAAATGAACACAAATATTAGAAACATTTATTTTCTCCTCCATCCTTTTTATATACTTGTAGTTTTGTAAAGCACAGTGAAGTGGGTAAATCTAATCTGTGAAGCTAAGGAAATAAAAAAAAAAAGAAAAAAATTTGGTTAGATGAAGATACATAGATATATGGGTATATGATTGATTAATATTAATATGCAATCGATGCATGCGAATTAATCGTAATATAATGAGTTCAATCTGCAGATCGATCCCCACCGAAATCCGAATATAATTATGTGCTCCTTTGAGGATGGTTTGATATATTTAACACAGACAAAACCATATTTGTTGTCCCATGTTCTCATCTGTTCCCCATTAGGATCAGTCAAATTTCTCTCTCCAAGCTAACCATGTGATATATATATATATATATATATATCCTCTCATGCCCTTTTAAAGAATATTAAAGAGTCCCCACATAGCCATTTTGTTTTCTTTATAAACACTTGTAGTTTGTTAATTAGTTTCATGTCTTCATGATAAAGCTAGCCAGTAATCTACCAGGTAACTAGATTTGTCTGATTATCTCATCAGACTAATTAGACACAAGTACTGCAACAAAAATTAAATTAAGAAGCCAACTTCAACAAGGTCCTCCATCCCTTTTAAGGTCCCAACAATAAAACAATGTTGGTGTCCTTCTTCATGCTTTAAATTTTTTTATGATAGGGATGTCACAGTTCTAGTATAGCATCCTTTATTTACTATCGGTATCTCATAACTTGATTCGATTAGTAGTACAAATACAATGTATATTGAAAGCAACATGTGATGATCGCCTTGACGCAATCTTCGTCTAACTTTTTGCTTAGATTCACTCCTGTCTGAATATATATATATATATAATTTGGCTTAGAACCTTATTTTTTCTTTTTTTTGGTAGTGTTTTGGCTTAGTATACATTACACAAACATGTGATGATAAAATCCAAATGTCATTTATTGCAAACTCTACAAATTTAGTAATGGTTTTGTGTGGTTCAATTCTGGGGACACAGTACATCAACTAGTCGAAGTACTGTAAGCTTGAGCTTGCTCAAGCCAGTATTATATAGTTACTGAAAGTTAAATGGAAAGAAAGGGTGCAATAGTATGAATGCTCTTTTGTTAAAAAAGAATCATTATCCAATATTGTACAGGTCAAAATCTAGTTGAGCTTGGACTGTAATAAGATTTGTTCACATTTGAGATGTACAGGATAAACCCTAAATACATGACCCCATCCACAAGGACCATATATCAAGTAGGACTTGAGGAGCTCAAAAGCCTGCCAGTTGAACTAACCTGTGTGGGTTTGAGTAAGAAGGTTCCCAAAAATTCTTATTTTGTTCAAGAAGGAAGATGAGTTTGTGAAGTAAAAGAGTTATATGTGAAGAGATGTGATTGGATCCATCTAACATTTGATTGTATATATATATATATATATATATATATATATATATATACCCAACCTGACAAATCTAGACCGTTGAGCCGGTGGGGTCAATTCCAGATCGGTGCGGTGCGGTCAGATTGATGGTATACTGCCATAACACATCAGGGAGTTAATTTGGGTAGTTGGATATTGCATTATTTTGCACAAAAATGTCAAAGGTTAGGTCTATTGTCAGTATCATCGGGACCTGCTTCGATGGGACCTACACCGGGTTATGATCCTAGTTGGATAATGCACTATTATTGTTGACTTTGATGATTCTTAGAAAGAGAAAATACAGAATTTGTTTCATAACTAAGGTTAATTTAGGAAGCTTGTCGTATTTTGTTAAGCCTTTAGGCTATATTGGACAGTCCAGCATCTGCCCCCCGGTTCGTTGATTTCCAGTCAGTCTTAGAGGTTTACAAATGGGCCTGGCCGGGCCAGTCCTGAGCCTAGGGATCTGATTATTATCGTGCCGGGTTGGACCGGGTTTTGTGCTGTCTATAATTTAGCTAAAAACTCAATCGGGCTTTTGCCCAATTGTGTCTGGGCTGTACTATTCCCTGCTGACGTGCAGGCCCGGCACAGCACTATAATGCCTATCCTGCATAGCAATATAATGCCTATCGTGCCGTGCCTGGACATGGATCAAATCATATTGGGCCAGGCTGGCAGAGCGGTCCAGTCCATTTGTACATCCCTAGTGAGACCTCACCAATTTGGCAAGAACCAGTTGGTTAATAAGGTTTTAAAGGGTGCTTAATCCGCAGCCGTATTTAAAGCCTTTACATCGCCGTCTTGGGTATGAATGGCAAAAACCAACAGAAAGGAAAAAAAAAATGAAAAACCTCAGGTACGTAGATAATTCATGTATCTGAGGTGTATGGCACTCCATAAATCTTATCTCCATTCGTCTACTGATCATCACAGCATCAAATCTGGACCATCAATTCCATGTAATAGACCTATCAGAGACCATCAAAATCTCAAATCATGACTTAGAAACATGGACGGCTGTTAAGAAACCAATGAAAGTAACTTTGAAATCTGACGGTTGACAGGGAATCCAAGGTAAAATCAAAACCTTTCCCGGCTCTTTTGATTTTGAAAAGGGCCCACACAACCTTTCAAGAAGAACGTTGGAGAAACAAGAAAATAAAACTCTCAATCTCTTTTTAATTAGACCGTTGTAGATTTTTCAACAATAAAGACCAAAAGAGCAAAATAAGCAAAAACAAAAGCTGATCAAAACAGAGCAGAAAGGCTCGAATTCAGCAAAAATGGCAGAGATTTCTGGAAATCTGAGACCAACCCATCAGCCAAATCACACCCTGGAATCTCTATTCGCTGCTCTCGATCCCAAATCGTTAATTCTTGCTCAGATTTCGAGTTCTTCCCAACCCGAAAATCAAATTCTGCAACGAGGATCCAGGTACAAAGCTTACGCAGAACTCAGAGAATCAAAGCTGAGGATGAAGAACAAGCAGCAACAATCCCATGAACAGGAATCGACGTTGACGCCGCCGAAGAAAAGGGTCACGTTTCAGGGGACTCAATCGGTCACCGGACATACGGGAACCTCCTCGATTCTTGCTCGGTCTGTGCCAGATTTCTCTGCTGTTTTAAGGAAAGAAAATAGGAAACCGGTGTCGACGTTGCCTTCGATGTTGGAGATGACACCGCCGCCGGCCAATTCAAAGCCTGTGAAAGGGGATATGGGTTCGAAATTGGGAGGGGGCAAGTCGGCGAACGCCGGAGAGAAGAGAGGTGGCGGTGTGATGGTGAGGAAGAGCTATGCAAGCGTTGAAGAACTAAGGGGACTGTCTTCGGTTGCTGCGTCTGCCATTAATGGGGAGAACAGAGGAGGAGGAAGGACTGGTAGAGGGATCAACAAGACTGTTTTGAATTACAGAAAATACCGATTGTGTGTTGTCTCAAAGGATTTGGATTTCATTTTTTATTATGAGAAAAATATTATAATTTTTTCTTCTTTTATTCTCTTTCTGGGATTCTGTTGGGTTGTGTAGATTCTGAAGATAACTGTTTTTTTTTTTAATTGTGATTCTTACCTAGAGGGGTATAGTGTCTTTGTTCTTGATGAGTGTATATATGTTTGGGAAGTTTTACTGAGATGAAGAACAAGAAAATTATTTTAAGCTATGATTATTGGGTAATTCTTTCATGATTTTTACATGAATGGTACAGCTTGAAGGTCAATTACATTATTTTATTTTTTTTACCAAAAAAATTACATAATTTTTTTCCAATATAGTTGTCATTTTTCTGTTATAACAGCAGTTATCCCAATTTTTCACTGTTATTCTCAGCTTATTTTATTATTGCATTATCTCTTAAATTTACTTAATTAAGGATTAAAGTCTTACAGTGTTTCTAGTAGCACTATATTCAGAAGAATTGAAAAGCCATAACAGTTAGGGGGTGTCAATCGGTTCAGTTTAAACCAAAAACCCAAAGAACCAAACCGAAAAAAGTCAGTTTGGTTTTGTTTTTTGTTTTTTGTTTTTTGTTTTTTTTTTTAATTTCGGTTTGGTTTTAGTTTTGAAAATGAAAAATCGATTTAGTTTTGTTCAGTTTTCGGTTTAGGATACGATGAAACCAAACCAAACCAAAAATCGAACCGAACTAGACTAATATACATGTCTGTATATGTATATGTATACATGTCTTATGAAGCTTCAGTAGAAAATGGGAAAATTTATCTTCTTTTCGCCTTTTTGATTTCCAAAGAACCCCATAGTTTGTTGTTTAAGAGGTACCATTTTGAGTCCTCCAGCATCATTCATCTACTATTCTGCTTACAAGGGTGTGGGGAAAGATTTTTTGTACAAATAAAAGGTTTCCTGAAGTAGCTAAAATTCAACTCAAGAAAGAGGTGCATTAATTTAAACCATATGTAGCTAACATTGTTCCTTTACAGAACTAGTAGAGCCTCTCTGTAAACAAATACATCCAGAGAAACCCAACAATTTGTACAAAAATTTCCTGTCTTGTTTTGGATAAAGTTACAATATTTTATTATGATCTCCTTTGGCTTATAAAGAGTTGTGTAATTACAATTATAGGAACCAGAACCTGCAGTCTTAAATATGGAGGGAAAAGAGAAGATCAGCATTGCTACATAGAGTAACCTATAGAAGAGCAAAACTATGGTTTTTACAGAGGACTTACAAGCAAGTCACCTAGCACTCCTGAAGATCAACCAATATTTCGTCCATTAAGACCCAAAATATGTCCCCCTCGATTTCAGCACTTGTCTCGTAAGCTTCGATCTCAAAATCCATCCATTTCCCCAAAGAAAGACTCATCTCCCATTCAATTATCTCATCTGGCGACTTCCCTGCCAAATCTGTCCAATTCCTAATCTCCTGGTAGACCTCTTGCGTCAGTAACTCCGAGTTCTTGTATAATGGCAATTTTATCCATAACTGAAATCCGGATCCACAATAACAGCCATATTTCGAGTCTAAGCACTCTATCATACAGTCAAAAAGAAATCTCCCAAGTTGGTGGCCATCTTTGGCCTCCATGAATCCCAGAATGTTGTTGCGACATCTCCACAGGGCATTCGCACGAGTATTCAATTTTTCAAGAAGGGGGCCGATGAGGAAATCCTCCATGATATCAATATGGTTTAGAACAGCACTTCCAAACAGAAGTTTGGCATTCATGATAACGTGATTAGCGTGGTTGAGCTTTAGTCCTGTTAAACCAACACTGGCAAGATCCGCACTGTATAAATTTCTAGAAATATTGTCGAGGAAAACAGTACCCAGCTCACTCCTGGTCCTCTCTGTGCTTAATGAGGTTGTGGAATCCAGAAGTTCTGAATCAGGATCTGACGGTAAGCTTTCACCAAACACGCAATCCATGGACCCAGGATGCTGCTTATGTCCTATGACATGAAATAAACAGACGCTTAGGTATAGAAAAATGATTGTAGAGAAGCTTATTTCCAAACATGTACCAAGTACAAAGCCTGGTTTTTATAAAAACGTTATAATGACTGCCATTTTATAACAGTATTTTGAGAAATAGTATTAGGAAGGTAGAGAACATATTTTCCATTACTTTATTTATTTTATTGTTAGTGAAAGTTTAATCTTACTTTAATAATATATAATATCTATTTGTTTAATATTAAGGACTAACATCTTAACAATGAAATATTTGAAAAGTAAAAATTCAGCTTCATATTCTAGCTGTTATTATTTTTGTTATGATGGTAAATAACACTCTATGGTCAACCAGTATGACCGTTAATAACATAATCGGACAAAAGAGATAAAGTAGACAAGACTCGAGAGAGTCTTTAATTTGAATTTTTTAAAAGGTAATGTTCCTAATGTTTCATACCTTCACTATAACCGGAACTGCCCGAAATGCAACTGCCATTTGAGAAAGAGGCTTCAAGAACAGATCCTGGGCTATGATGATCATTATCTCCAGTGAGTGTAAACCTTGGAGAAATCATAGCTGATTTTTCTTCTGCCTAAAAGACAGGGAAAAAAAAACAGCCGTCAAGTTGAAATGTTTGGCAGTGAACGATTCATCAAGGTTTGCAACAGATGTCACCATGTGGATAACAAGATCAACAATACTAGTATAAGTGTTTGCAGTAAATAAATACATTACATTAAACCCAATTAAATGCTCAGAAAAATTTGTGGGGGGGGGGGGGGGGGGGGGGGGGGGGGGGGGGGGGGGGGGGGGGGGG
>JAUPMG010000017.1:7962784-7976310 GCA_031762675.1 Pachysandra terminalis | reverse complement strand
TAGATCCCGAAGGTCATACCTCGTGATCCGTGCCTTTCCTCTTGGGATATGAGTCACCGGGATCCGGGGCGTGACAATCCATCTTGGATAGTGTTAGTGATAGTGGGTGGCTCATATTCACTAGTCTCTAGATCTAAGGGGGAGGGACTCGAGGGGGCCCACGAGAAAGAGCGAAGCGAAGTTAGGGGTGCGAGGGGTTTCGTCCTCATGGTAGAGTAAGGGTATATTGGAAAATTATCTTATATAATAGATAGGAGTATAAGTAGGGGTGTCAATCGATACCCGATACCCGACAAACCTGATAGAACCGAAACCCCTTTAAAAGGATTCGGTTCCAAGTTTATAGACCCGATCATAATAGGATCCAGTTCTGGTGTTATAGAAGATAGACCCGTTAAGAATCGAGGTTATGTGGGTATACCCGACGGGTACCCATTAGAATCGAACCCGTTTTATAAACATTTAATTTATAATTAGATAATACATTAGTTCAATTTTTTATAATTAATTAATTTAATCAAAACTAAACGAAAGTTAATCTACAAGTTTTTAATTTTTACATGCCTATTTGTATTAAACATTCATTTTATGTTATGTTATGGATGGTGTGTAATATGTGTTAGTGTAAGTATTTTATCTAAATTCAGATAAATATAAGTTTTTATAATGAAATAATATTAATATAGCTAAAATAAATACTTTAATTGATACATCTCTAGAACATGGTAACTGTTTTGATTTATTGACATGGCATTGTATTTAATAATTGTAAGAAGGGTAAATTATACTTAGACCCCTTCAGTTATCTGATGAATACAGATAGACCTCGTGTTTTCTAAAATGATAATGACACTTTGTCAGAGATTTTAGATAGACGTTGTTAACAGAAATGGTGCAATTAGTATGTTGCTCTCATAATAACTTATTTATTCAAATCAAAATAAACTCATTTATTAAAAGACAAGTTTAGCCCTCATTATTGTTTTAACCACCACCCCATCCTCACCCCACCACCACCCCCACCCCCACCCCCACCACCACCACCACCACCACCACCACCACCACCATTACCACCACCATCCCACCACTACCACCACTACCTAAGTGTGCATCCCTTGTACACTTAGATGGTGGTGGGGAGCAAATATTTTTACATTCAAAAGGGTAGGTATAAAAGAGGGGAAATGATAGTTTTAAGGAGGGTGTAAAGGTAATTTTGTATTTTAAGGAGTAAAAATGTCAGTTTTTTTGACTGAGTTATAACGACGAATTAAGAGAGGGGGTGTCTCTCTTTGTGACTAAGTTCAAAACTTAGGGGTGCCATTGCCATTTTAGAAAACACAAAAAGTCTGTCTGCATTTATCATATAATTGAGGTGTCTAAGTGCAATTTATCCTTGAAAGAAATAAGAACATAATTATATAAAAAATTATTTTTAAAAAAAATTAAAAATATCTTGGTGCCCTTTTCAATGGACCCCTTCCTTAATAGTACAGATTAGTGTTTTAAAACTCAGTCAGGCCTAGCTGGTTCAATCGGTAAGTGGTACAATCGAGTCGGGTGGGCTTTTAAGTCAATAAGTCTCAAAATCCGATAAAACCCAATAGTTAAACTGATTAAACCAATTACTCGACTGGGTTAAAACAATAATTAGAATCCGGTTGGGTATTTAACTAATTACATCGTAGAGGTTTTTAGAGTTTTAGTCAAAATTCTAAAATCCTAAAATAGGTTTAACGCTTGTTATTTTCTTTGCAAGCGTTAAACTTCAAATCTTTGTTATGGGCCGACTGTCCGACGACGACATTCCAGTAAGTCTCTCTCTCTCTCTCTCTTTTCGTTGAAATTTTAAATTTGAAAGAAACCAATTCGTTTTTTTTTTCATATGTCCGTTTTTGGTTATTGATAAAAGAAAATTTCAAGTTTTTTCTTAGATTATTTTATGGGTTCTTAATAAAGAAAAAATAATTAAAGTTTTTTTTTTTTTAAAAACATATATTTGGTTTCAAATTTGAAAGAAACCAATTCGTTTTTTTTTTCGATATGTTTGTTTCTAATTATTGGTTAAAAAAAATTTCAAGTTTTTTTTTTTTTTAGATTATTTTATGGATTCTTAATAAAGAAAAAGTAATTAAAAAATTTAAAATCATATATTCCATTACAAATTTGAAAGAAACCAATCCATTTGGATTCTTAATAAAGAAAAAAAATTGTATATTCAGTTCTGGTTTTTAATAAAAAAAATAGAATTTACTTTTTTTTTATATTTTATTTTACTGTTCATGTACGTTTTTGGATCGATCCGGATTCACCCACGGTTCAACCGATCTTCCCTCTATAAGATTCAAATTCAGCCTCAAATAAGGACTTGTTTACCAAGTAACCAACGATGCCACACATGCGCACAACGCGGATAAATTTTTTTGGGTAAAATTCAGAAACCCCCTTTGAGGTTTGGTATAATACTCAGATACTTCCCTTATCATTTTTAAAAGGATAAATACATCCCTCTATTATCTCCATTTGGATTTAGACCTTTTCTACACTAGCGATGTTAACGGAACTTCACATAAATTATCAATTTTTATATGATTTAGACTATTTTGTCCTTGTATTTAAACCTATCACCCCCACCACCAGTGATGGTGGTGGCAGGTGGTGGCGATAGTAGTTGTAGTGGTGGTGATATGTTTAAATACAAGGGTATAATAGTTTAAAATGTATAAAATGTATAAAATTGATAATTTTTGTTAAATTTTGTTAGTAAGTTAGTGTAGGGGAGGTCTATCCTAATGAAGATAAAAGAGATGTAT
The DNA here is from genome assembly GCA_031762675.1 of Pachysandra terminalis. Taxonomy (NCBI): domain Eukaryota; kingdom Viridiplantae; phylum Streptophyta; class Magnoliopsida; order Buxales; family Buxaceae; genus Pachysandra; species Pachysandra terminalis. The sequence continues at coordinate 7,973,497 of JAUPMG010000017.1, read as the reverse complement.
TTATCTTTTTGACAAGGATAAGAGAGGTGTATAGGTATTATACTAAACTTTAAGAGAGGTTTGTGAAATTTATCCAATTTTTTTTACATAACGGGTCTGATATTTTTCAAATATCGAATCTCCGACTGATCGGTTTCAAATCAACTAACAGGTGATAACTTGATCCCATTCCTAACATGTAACTGTGATAAATTAGGCCCACACTAGAACTACCAGATGTCATATCTCTATTGGTGATTACATATTAGTAAAATGTGCTCTAGGATATCAAAGTTTTCTCCCTTACTGCCCTTGTTAACAATAAATTCAACTCTAAAAGTAACCAGACCGTTCCCTTTTGCATCTCTCCTCTCTTTTCCTTGCGATTTGAGAAGCAAATGAAACAATCTCCTTCTTTAGATTTTTCAAACCCTCGCGAACTCGAAAGCTTCTTGTTCAAATCTTCGCAAGTTTCCAGAGAAGATCTTTAGATTCGCTTCGGCAGAGAAGAAGAGAGGCTGCGTTGATCAGAGCTTTCCCGCTCAAGCTCTTTCGATCGATTAATGGCGATTTTCGGAGTTCCAGAAACAGATAAACCACAGAAGTTGATGGCTATGGATCGTGAAACATCGAAACCTAGGCATAATTTTTATTTGAATGACTTAAAATGGGGAAATCAAAGGACTCTACGATGTATGAAAGTGAATTCAAATGGCGAAATCTCTTCGGCTGTTCGCAGATCATCAGCTTTTGAAGCAGAATCGGAGGGTTTAGTGAGCATCCGAAGAGAAACCGAAGCGGAGACACTTAGATCTTCGAACGGCTCGGGTAGCTTTAACAAACCATCCTTGCCGTCAACTGGAGTTTGTGGACGGAAGTCTACGACGGAGGAAGATGGAGGCGACGGGGTTGAAGCGATCAGAGACAAGCTCATGTTTGATCTCCGAGCAGAAGCCGATAAGATGAAGGTTTCGCTTCTTGAAGAAGGCGAAGACGAAGAATCGGCGGCGGCGGTGTCGGTGGCGGTGAGGCCTTGGAATCTTAGAAAGAGAAGAGCTGCTTGTAAGGCTCCGAACGCGATCGGAAGAGGAGGAACTTCAAATATTGAAGAGCGGAAAATCAATTCTTCTCCTCTGCGTACTGAGAATCTCACAACAAAATCACTTCGGTTGAAAGGTTTACCTATAACGCCGGATTTGGAAAGGATAGAGACAACTAAGTTCTCTGTATCGCTTTCTCGAGAAGAGATTGGGGAAGATTTTATTGCGTTTATGGGGCCGAAGACCTCCAGAAGGCCGAAGAAAAGGGCTAAGATAATACAAAATAAATTGGATGTAGGAAAATTTCTTATGTTCTTTTTTATTTTTTCATATTCTTAGTTTTGGTAAACAATTTTCTGTTCTTGTCTCTTGTACATGAATGGGTGATCTGATATTTATTTGGTTACTAACTCTGTTTCAATTTCTTGATTATTATTTGCAGTCACTTTGTCCGGGTTTGTGGTTGTCTCACATAACACCAGATTCATACAAAGTTTCTGAAATCCCCGAATAGGGGAGGGTAAGTTACTGGGTTTATTTATCTACTGTGATCATTGGGAATTTGTTTATTTTTCTTTTGTTTTTCATTTTGATAATGAGTTTTATTGTCTGTATTTCTTCAACTTGATAAACTTATTCGTCTCATTCATTGTTTCTGCAGAGATAGCACGGTTTCTAGAACTTTCAAGGTTTCTTCTTGCTGACCATTGGTACATTGTGACATCAAGAATTGGTACAACTCGCGATTTATGTAAATTGGGTACTTTTAAAATTTTGGATTATCTAATAGCCTATTGTGAAAGTTCCCTTCCTTTTAGATGCTAATTTCATTTATTAGCTTCAATTCCTTATTGATTCTTTCTTATCAGAAAATAATTTTGTTCAAGGGAAAAAAAATAGGAAGTCTTATTGCTAACTGAACTTGAATTCCTGAATGCATTCACAAAATATTCTTCAAGGCAATGAATGAAGTTTACTGCTTACTTATTCATGAGATATTATTTGCTTTTCAAGTTCAGGAAATTCATCAATTTAAGGAATTTATGTTTAAAGCATATTACCGTCGTTAAAGTATATACACGGGAGTGAATCTAATTTACTATTTATTTATTTATCCGTGAGGTTTATTATTTTCTTTTCATGCTCAGGAAATTATCAATTTAAGGAAATCATGTTTAAAGTATAGTGTCATCCTGTTTTTAAGATTAATCCATGTTATTGAGAAATGGGAGAGGCAAATATAGCTAGAAGGAAAAACTGTTCTCATAAATTGACCATTCTGAAGTTTCTGTAAATTTATTTTGTTTCAACTTGTCATTGATAAGTGATTATTCTGAAGAAAACTTGAAGCTACTCAGCTTTACATGAATCTAGTGGCTTTTTAAGTTCTGGAATTCTTTGTTTCATGAAATTTGATCATAATTTTATGTCAGAGGTGGCTACTCTAATACCATCTTCTGCTCCTAACATTTATTGTTAGGGAAAACCAAGCTGAAGCTGCACCTAGGAGAAGTTCAAATTTCAGACTGTTGCACTGAAAATACGGAGCCATGATTAGTTTTTTCTCATTGACGTATGTTCTTTACAGTTCAAGGTTATGGATCTCTGTGTGACACTAAAAATAGCAGAGCCACTTTACCGTGGTGTTTTGTCACCAATCAATGCTCATTAAGCTGTGGTTTTGTCTATGGGTCAGGCTTCATCCCTTTGATTTCATTTTTCATTTCGGTCTAGAACTTCATTAAGTTTTATAATTAGCCATGCTCAAGCAATAAACAATAGCAGTGCATATATACTGTTGAACCATTTGATATACATTGTTGTGCCGTTGTCTAACAGCTTAAGCTTTTAGAGTAAATGGTTCTTAACATGGTATCAAAGCGGGAGGTTGAGTGTTTGGATCCCGGGGGTATGTCTTTGTGTGTTTTCCTGGGTGCCTATGTTTCTCCCACGGATGTGTTGTTCCCGTGGAGAGTCCGCACATCCGGAGGGTGTTGAACCATTTGATATACATTGTTGTGCCATTCTCTAACAGCTTATGCTTTTAGACTTAAGTGATTCTTAACATATTCACAGCCTTACACAACTAGGGAGAGGATCAGAAACACAATCAAATTTATTGACAAGAAATGCTAGGAACAACATATGAACATAAAGGTGGGTGGTCCTCCAGCCACAGTTAACCATCCATTTGGGTAAATTATTTTTTTTTTGATTAGTAAATATTATATTAATATGGCAGAAAAGCCAGAAACTGTACAATAAGTATTAGATATACAAGAATTGGAAAAAAATAAGCACCCTTTACATGCTGTTCTATGAGTCTCATTCCAATCCCCAAAAACAGTCAAAATCAGTGTTTTTAATCTTACTAAATTCAGGGTATTCGGAAACCCAGAAAAAAGTAAAGATAAAGTATTGTCTATCAACTTTTGAACTTCTTTCCCCTGTCCTTCAAAAATTCTTGTATTCCTTTCGCACCAAACAGTCTGTGAAATAGCTGCTGGACATAAATTCTATAAAATGGCACTCCTTTTCCTTCCCCCTTTCTTCTTTTTCCATCCCTAACCATTAAGAGCCTTCTCAAACTCATGATGCGAAAATATTAGATCCTTTTGGTCACATCGCAATTAATATGTGAGACATTGATTCATCCTCCTTTTTGCACAAGCAACACCTAGAGGCTATAGCCCACCCTTTCCGTTTGAGATTATCTTCTGTGAGAATCTTATTCAGAACTGCTGTGCATAAGAAGAAGGGAACTTTTGTTGGTACTCCCAGGTTCCAAATCAGCTTCCTAGGGTCCTCCCAACTTACTTCCTCCTCCAAAGAGTGATACATTGATTACACCGTGAAGGAACCTTCATCTGTCCACCTCAAAACTCTTAGATCTTGCCCCTCGCTCTCTTTTGTTTTATATAATTCCTCCATTAATTTTGATACTTCTTCTACTTCCCAAACAAATACCTCTCTTCTTAACTTGATACCCCATATCCACCCTAAACTCTCCTTAATTAAACAATCCTTCACCTAAGCATTTAGATTTGATGCGATTGCTGCCACTCCTGGAAACTCTTGGATTAGAGGTGCATCTCCACACCATGCATCCTTCCAAAACTCAATTCTAACCCCCTCACCTACGCTACCCCTCCCCTCTCTGTCAAACATCTCCAAAGCCAAACTTATGGCTTTCCAAAGCCCCACATCATGTGACAACCTACATTTCTTAGTAACCCATCCCCTTCCTCCACCTTTTATTTATCACCCACTAGCTCCCTCCATAAGCTGCCCTCCTCCCCACACCTCCACAACCAATTTGATAGAAGAGCCAAATTAAATTTCGTTAAGCTTCTCAATCTCAAACCCCCTTCTTCTTGCTTCATACACACTTGAGACCACTTTACGAATGGGAACTTGTAATTGTCCTTGTTTCCATGCCATAAAAAGTCCCTTTGAAGCTTCTCAAGTTTCCTAGCCACGGATGTTGGAATCTTTAGGACGGACATGTAGTATATTGGTAAGTTTGCCAACAAACTCTTGATAAGAGTCAGTCGTCCTCCTTTCGATAAATATCTAGCTTTCCAAGTGGCTAGATTTCTCTCTGATCTTTCCACCACCTTATTCTATACCCCTGTAGTCTTATAGGGTGCTTCCAAGGGTAGTCCTAAATAGTTTGTAGGTAGTGATCCTATTTTACACCCCACCCATTTCACCATCTGGTTCAAATTATAAACATCGTCTACCCCCAAAATTTCAGATTTTTTCAAGTTAATGTGTAATCTCAACACCGCTTCAAAACCCAACAACACAAACCTTAGAGCCTTTAAATCAGATTGCGCTTGTCCCTACAGAAAATCAGCGTTTCATCAGCGAATTGAAGATGAGAAATACAAGCCGTTGTCTCCTTCACCTTCACGCCTTGTAAAAAACCTAATTCTTCTGTTCTCTTTATCATCTTGCCAAGACATTCAACCACCATGATAGATAAAAAGGGGGAGAGTGGGTCTCCTTGTCAAATGCCTTTGTATGTCTTAAAAAATCTGCCGCAGTTCACCAAAACTGAAAAAGAGACTGTCGATATACAATAATAAATCCATTTCGCTCCAAAACCCATTCTTTTCATGACATCACTCAAGAACTCCTAATTGACATGGTTGTAAGCCTTTTCCATATCCACCCTGCAAATGTGTGCACTCTTCCTCTTCTTTAAGACTGAATCTATACATTCATTTGCAATGAGAACTCCGTCTAAAATCTGCCTACCTCCCACAAATGCACTTTGTGTATTGGATATCATCCTCCCCACCACCTTCTTCAGTCTATTAGTGAGCACCTTTGCAATTATCTTATTATAGAGACTTCCCACCAAACTGATTGGACGAAAATCCTTAATATCTACTGCTCCTCTTTCTTTGTGATGAACACTAGGAAAGTCGCATTAGCGCTTCTTTCAAAACTTCCTTCCACAAAGAATTCTGTTAAGCCTTCATGACGTCCTCCTTTCACCAGCTCCTAACATTTTTTGTAAAAAGCCATGGTAAACCCGTCCGGTCCTGGTGCCTTGTTTCCATTCATTTCTTGGATGACCTCCCATACCTCTTCTTCGGAAAACTCCTTTTCTAAGTCCTTCGCCTCAAAAGAGGATAACTTATTGAATTCCATTCCTTCCAATGCTGGTCTATATCTGGCTTCCTTAAAGAAGAGAGATTTATTGTATTCTTCTATTGCTTTCACGATTTCCGTCTCTTCATTCCACACTACCCCATCCACTTCTATCCTTTTTATGGTGCTAACCTATTCCTTGCATTCGCCATTTTATGAAAAAACGTGTTCTTATCAACTTCCTTCAGCCATACTGCTCTTGACTTCTGTCTCCAACTAATCTTCTCATTCCTTGCCACCCTAAAGGGCTCCTTTTTGTGATATTCTCTCTCCACCCTCTCCATCCCACCCATTTCTCCCTTTTATCTCAACTCATCCAAATGCTTAATTTTGTCAAGGGGGCCATTCTATTCTCCACCCTACCTAACTTCTCGTTGTTCCACTTCCTCAACACTCCCCTTTTAACATCTTAAATTTTTTGCAAAAAAACATAGCTTAGCAATCCATGAACCTCAAAACTCTTCCACCATCCCTCCACTAGTTCAACAAAGTTATCTTCCTTCGGCCATATATTTTCAAACCTAAACGGGCACTTTTTAGAGAACTTCCCTTCTTATCAGCATGATAGGGATGTGATCTGAAGTTTATCTTGGTAATGCAATGGCTTGTACATTTCTATAAGCTTCCTCCCATTTGGGTGACATTAAAAATCTGTCCAACTTTGAACAGATCAGAACGTCCTGATTGTTTGTCCATGTGAACTCCGCTCCCGTCAACGGTACATCTATTAAAACATTCCAATCAATAAAGTCCGTGAAACATTGCATGTGACAACTCAATCTAGTGCATCCGATCCTTTCCGAACAGAATCTTATAATGTTAAAATCTCCTCCAATGATCCATTGTAAATCCCACCCTCTTTTGTGATTCTCCAACTCTATCCACATATCATGTGATAGAGAATGATCATTGGGGCCATAAACTGCAGATATCATTCTCTGGCCTCCCCCATTGTTACCCTTCACTTGCTAGTACAGTAGAGATAGAAAAGTTCCCTGCAACTGAATGAATCAGATCGAATGTGTGTTCCTTCCATGCCAACAAAATACCTCCTGATGCCCCCCCTGCTGATTTGTATACCCACCCTACATTCCTTATTCCCCAAATTTGTAACAGTAACTCCTTATTCACCTCCTCCATTTTTGTTTCTTGCGGCGTCACTATGTCTGGTTTCCACTCTATTTTTGGGTAAATTGTTGTAAATCAAATTGTGTTCACATGCAGAATTCTACCACAGGAAGGAGCCAGCCTTTTGATTCTGCAAAGAGCCTCATGTAGTCCTCCATTTTAGCTAGCATATTTATACTCTGACAAAAGTTGCATGTATATCACACAAGTAATCAAGTTCAATGAAGACCCAATGTATGTAGATGATGTGGTTAGACTTCATCTCCACATCATACCTTCTCTTTGCAACCAATATAAGGAGTTCTTGAGAGTTGAGATCCTTGACATAGAAGATGATTGTATCTATTCATCTCCTACTTCAATCATTCATCTACTATGACTGCTTCTCAGCTAGATTCTTTTCTGTTTCTTGTGTAGCGTACTGTTGTGCATGAATAACTTGAGCATTGAATTCAAAACTTCTGAACCAAATGTTCCAACTACTTTGAGTCCAAGTTTAGAGGAACATGAAGAAAGAGGGTTGTCATGGGCTTTGTTTATTTTCTGTCCCTTTAGTTATTGTATTGGTAAATACATATCTTACATGTTCCATTTTAGGCTTGAAATAAACAGAGAGAGCATTTTTTTGGTTCACTTATGCATGAGGTTCATATTCTAGAATGTTTCTGTTGTTATAGATAACCCCCCTGGGCGACGTCTATGTCTATTTAAAAACAAATGGGCGGTCCACTTTTTGTACCTGATCTGGACCGAACGGTATCTCCGGTCCGAACCGGGATCAGCTGGGACCGGTCTGATCCCCGATCCCGAGACTTTAAACCTAGCTCAATACTTCCATCAAAATTTAGTTCAACAGTTATGATCATCTGATTTTGATACCGAAGGAAGCATCACAGATGGATGGCTAGGATTGATAGAGATTATGCTGTACCATTTATGGATAGCTGTGTTCTATATGCATGAGGCTTTCTTCTCTTTTGAAGGAATGAGGTGATGGACCCTACAAGTTCTTGTTCCAATACATGGACCCGATGATGGTTTAATATATATGTTCCATTCATCTGATTTTTTGATACCGAAGGAAGCATCAATATAGAAGCTATGCAGCTTCTGTTATGCATGATCTTAGTCTTCTTACATATCAGGTGCTCCTGACCCTGAAAATTTAGTCCAATTCCTTCAATCCTGCCGATTAATATCAGCAACTAGAGTTAGTATTTTTTTTTTTTCTCTCTGCTGACCCTGACTCATTGTTCTAAAGTACTCAAAAGTCGGGAGTGAGATCCCAACTTTGCTACCTTACGGTGTGATATCTCAAGAAATGGCCACTCGGTAATTTTTGGATTGCTTGCTGAGCTTTTATTTAAGATTTGTTAAGCAATCTCAATCACTGGTCCATGGTGTTTTTGCATATAATTAAATGAAGCAGGCATGTTATCTTTGTGTGTACTGTTCATTGTTAACAAAAAAAAAAAAAAAAACTGAAAATGGGGAACCAGAGACCTTGAAATTTTGATTCATGTTACTGGAAAATTGGTTTTGACAAAAGACAATGGATGAAGAGAAGGTTGACACACCAGGATGCTGAGTTTGGACTTTGGAGCCGACGCGGTTGATATTTTAGTCAATTTAAATTGTTAATTCCTGAATGTTTTTTCTTCCTTTTTTAAACTGCATTTCCAACTATTGAAATTGACTACTTTCTTCTGAATGGTTGTGCTAATGGTAACCTTGCTGGAGCATGTAGTTTTATTCGATATCACCAAGGGCACCTGGGGTGAAAGGGGAGTGTTAAGGGAAGGTCTCCGCCTTGTGTGGAATACAGGTATAAGGATATTGGTCGTGGAAAGAGATGCAAGTATGAGCATGACTGGTTAGAGAGAGCAACAATCAGACGTTGCAGCATCTGTTAAAGGTTCCACGCTCCAGACGATGTTGTCCCATATTTGGTAAAGCCCTGCACAATAATGCCCTATTTCATTTTTGATTAATCTTTTTTTCTTTGGAAGGTAATATAAGAAGTTTTGATACCTGCAACCATCCACAAGCCACAGGTATCTTTAAATTCAGGGACTCGAAATAGTGACCTCATGCTTCTTGAGGCATACTGTGTAGGGTTTACTAAATACGGGGCGACATCGTTTGAGTATAGTAGTTATAATATGCTGCAACGTGTATCTGTGTATACTACACGTCCACAAACATGTGCGGATGGGTGCCAATGCATCTAGACTTTAGAAGGTGTGGCATCGTCTCAATATGTTAACATGTATCCGTATACGTCTATGAACGCATGGCGTGCACGGATGCAAGTTGCAGCATATGTTTCACCAACAACGATATAAAGCTTTGTTTAATTCGAAAATAACTCGGGAAGGATTACAAGTCCCAATTAATTTGGGAGTCAAAAAGATTGGCCATTGAATTATAATAAGTTCTGTTGTTAAAAATAAAAAAGGGAAAGAGAATTTTTATTTTTATAAAATATAATAGTATTTCAATAACCTGAAATCTTTACTATTAAGGGAAAGGATACATCAGAAAGCGTGTCAAAATAGTTTTTTTTTTTTACAATTATCTTTATAATATAAGATAGTGCCAAATAATTTTAAGAATAATTGTGTCTTTTCACACGTTTTTCGAAGTTGACTGTAACTCCTTGTTTCTATTTCCAAGGAACCGTCCAACCTCTTTTTAACACCGGTTAATTGCCGTATAAATTTACAACCTATTCTGTTGTGGAATCAAAGAGTAGGGCTGTCAAGGAGCCGAGCTAGCTCGGTCTCAGGCTCGGCTCAAAAGCTCTAAAATTAGGCTTGCGAGTTGAGCCTAAGCTCAAAGAAAAAACTCATTATTTTAACAAGTTTGGATTGACTCGGCTCGGTATGTATATGTGATTGTATATTCATATTCTTATATCTTATATTATGTATTAATATTAAACCACATGTTAACATATTATATTACATATAATAACAGTTATCAACTATAATGTTAATATATTTGTATTAATCTAAGTTTTTTTACGATGTCGATTTTTCATAAGCTGAACTTTTTGAGAGCCGAGTTTTTACGAGCCTGAGCAGAGCTGGGCAAAAGCTCGGCTCGGAGCCTAAAAACTTTTAACGAGCTTGAGCCAAGCTTGAGCTTTGCTAGAGATTTACGAGCCTGAGCCCTAAAGAAGAGTAAGGACTACATTTTCAGATCTGAAGAACTTAAGAATTGCAAGATTAGAATTAGAGCTTACTGGTTGGAGTCCATCATGTTGTTGGTAATTTCTGCACCTATTTCGGTAAGTAATTATCGTTTCTTGCATCAAACTTTATTTTTTTTCATTCATGGAACAAAATTTTGTGGTGTCTCTCTCTGCTTCGCTCTCTATTTCTCAGTATTTAATATTTAATTCAATGGTTTTTTTTTTTTCCTTTCGTTTTTGAAATTATTAGTTTTTATTTGCAGGTATGTGTTTGAAACAAAAAAAAGTGTAAGAAATAATTAAGATCCTAGTTGAGGAGTGTCACGACCTAAACCAGTTTAGATCTGTGGATTCATAGCCGGGTTGGATTGCGACTCACCATATATTGCTATGGGAGTGGAAAGCAATATAAGAACATAAGCGAAAGATAATTACACAGTTCTAATAAAATATAATAATATTAATAATTACAATGTCTTTAGTTTACAAAATCTGGAAATCAACTAATTAATCTATATTAAATTAGCTTTTATATTTCTAACTTGAATTCCCACCCCCAAGCTTTCTTTAGTGATCTACTTCCTTTAATAACTTGAAAAACAACAACATAATATCCGTAAGCCAAAGCTCATGTGAGTAGACCTTTAAAACAAGGTATTTACTCAACACCTAATGCTACTACAAAATATAATATATAATAATGATGAT
>JAUPMG010000017.1:7951756-7962684 GCA_031762675.1 Pachysandra terminalis | reverse complement strand
GATAGACATAGATCAGAAGATCCTTCTCAAATACAATTGTCAAGAAAGGGAAGAGGTTATTCATCAACATAAGAAGATAATCGTTTCGAGCTTGAGCATCAATGGCCGGAGGTATTTATATTTTAAGTTTCTGCTGCTGTTTGCATTTAGCATATCAAGTTAAATCTATCATTTCAGTCGTCTCCAGAGATGGGAGAGTTTCAAGGGAGCATCTCTTTTATTTTTATTTTTCTAATTTCTAAAAACTTATAAAACTTACTAATTGACGTTTGTCCGTCCGTTAGTCTTCCGCGTGCACAAGCGGCAGAAGAAATGAAGGAGAAGAAGAACTAACGGAACGGTTCTATTCTCGCCTATAATAGTAATTATTAATTAATTAAGAGAACTATTAAGTTTTCAAGATAATGCTTATTAATTAATAGGTCCCACATAAATAACACATATATAATCTAATACCTAAAATAACCTTCTCTTTTAAAAACAGTTATATATATATATATATTTGTGTGTTAATGAAATAAATATTTAAGGGTATTTTCGTCAAGAAAATGATATTTAAAAAATCAAAGTTTATTTTTTTGAACTAAAATTCAAAGTAAAAGACAATAAAACCATTGTTTAAGATCATATTACTCAAATAATTGCTATTCAATTTCAGAAAAATTATAATTATCAAGAATAAAATCGTAAAAGTCATGGAAGAAACTCCCGTAACTCAAAACCTTAAAAAAAAATTGCTTCAACTTTTATAAATAATATGATATGATATAATTATGTTTTCCAACTTCTTTCAGTTTCAGCCATGTAGTCTTCGGCCTTTCCCTTGCCTAATTATTTAAGTTATAAACTTCGCTTGTAGAAACACACTTTCTACCACCGGAGGTTGGCCTGAGTGGAAGGGGCTTGGGTCGCTTAAGCAAGTGGTTTCGGTATCGAGTCCTTGTAGATGCAGCAAACCTTATTAGGAGAGGTCCCCGCTTCGGCGCCCAACTGTACCTCGGAGGAATAGTCCTGGGCGAAGCGTGGGGATACCTTGGGAAACCCAAAAAAAAAAAAAGAAACACACTTTCTCTTTGGCACCATTATTGATTTTTGTTTGACATGCCCAAACCATACTTCTATTAAAACAATTTGACAGAGAGAATGCTGAATGGTGGTTGCTTATGTAGTCTTTTGGAGAAAAGCGACAAACCAGAGTCCCTTTAGACAAATAATCAGAGTGAACTCAAAAGCTTGATTATGAACTGTCATTCAGTATCAAGGTGAGATTCTTCAGGTGTAAATTTCGAATGTTTTGGAATGGGATCACTTGTATTTAATTGTATCTGATTGTACCTTTCCGATCTCCTAATGTGTCGGAGTATGATTTTTACCAGGAGACCACCTAAATAAGGAATTGAACAAATCATCTTAGTTTAGATTGCTATAGAGACAACTAGCAATTACTAGAATCTTCCCATTGCTTCAGAGCTAAATGATAAGGAGGTAGCAAGAAACTGTACACAGATCATTGAAGGATGCAATAAATCAAGTCCTAACATCTTCTTAGAGCACAAACTGCCATATATATATATATATATATTTTGTTAAACTCTTACGAATTATTATATGAATCTTACGATTTGATTCAAATCGGTGAAGAAATGGGTGTATGTTTGAATCTTATGATCTATATGGAAATGCTCTCTCGTAAACTGCATGCGACTCGTGATATTGGATTGACTAAGGGCATCCATCTTAGCAGAGGATGTGAACCTATTAATCATCTCTTTTTCAGAGATGACATCCTCCTTTTTGAACATGCTAACTGTTCAAACAGTGACGCCTTCTTCAACATTTTGGAAGCTTTCAACCCTTGCATCTGGCTTCAAAATCAACTACAATAAATCATGCATTTGCTTCAGCCCCAACAATACTAGTCATCATGTCCGATAGGAAATCTACACAATCACCAATAGTCCCTGTCATAATATCTTGAAAGTCTTACCTTGGTATTCCTGTTTTCTCTGATAAACCCAATGCGAATCACTTCAACGACGTGCTGGCCAGGGTACACAAGAAACTACAGGGATGGAAATTGAAATTTCTCTTTATGGCGGGACGCACTGTCTTGGTCAACTCGGTCCTCTCAGCAATTCCAAACCATAATATGTCATGTTTTCTTCTTCCACCTAATACCTTATCTTCGCTGGAGAAGATCCGACGTCATTTCATTTGGGGTCATGATGAGGAGTAAAAGAAATTGCACTATATTAGTTGGAAGAAGCTTTGCACCCAGCGCAACACTGGGGAACTTAATATCAAGCGGTTGGAACTGCAAAACCTGGCCCTGGTCGCTAAAAAGAGTAGGGAACTGACCAGCAATTCTCCATCTTTCTGGCAGAGAGATGAAAGCCAAATACTTTAGGAATTCATCATTCCTTTTGGACAACACACAATCTCATAAAGCCTCATGGGGCTGGAAATGACTTTTGCGCTCCAAAGAGATTATCAGCAGGGGATTGGTCTGGCAGATTGGCTCGGGTCGCAACATCAACCTGGTTAACCATGCATGGATTCGGACTGGCCAGGTTCTTCCTCCTTCCATTCCCAATCACCTTCAAGGCAACCCACCTCGCGTCGTCGGTGATATTGGTCACTAACAACTGGAATTCCAACTTGATTTTCCATATGCGGTCCTCTGAGATTGCACTCCAGATTCTCGATCTGCCCCTGTCAAATGAATTGGAGAATGATAAGGTGGTGTGGGGTTTTTCTTCTAGAGGTAATTTCTTGGTCAAATCCGCATATAGGCTTGCGCTCGAGCTATATGAAACAAACTTGGCGAGCAAGGATCCGGTATGGAATAAAATTTGGCATCTCAACTATCCTGAGAAATTAAAATTCCTATTTTGGAAAATCTTTCTGACAAAATCCTCACAAAGGATCTCCTGGTCAGAATGGGAATGCAACTGGATTCTACTTGTGCACTGTGTGAGTCTAACTCTGAATCGGCTTCCCACATATTTCAATAAGTCATTAGTGCCTCTGGTACAAGGGGACACTTGTCGGCATACTGTAATCCAGATCGCAGAAGATCATCGACTTACAAAAAATTGTAGGTCACCTTTCTTAGTGGGGCCCACCTATGGACGGACGAGAACTATTTGTGATTTGGATCACAGAAAACCTCCTATAAATCTTATAAGAGGTTGCCATGTTTCTAGAAGTGAGCCCATTAAAAAGGGTGACTTACAATTTTTAAAACCCTAAAAAAAATAATAAATTTGGGAGCCCACAACTTTAACCGGCTTCTAAGGTAGAAGCCGGTTAAAGTTGTGAGTCCGCCTAGGATACGTGTTAATTTCTTGTAAGGTTCACAAAAACGAGGAGTATAAGATCCTTGTCCCAATAAAATATAAGAATATTTATTTTTTTGCTCATAACAACATATTTTAAGGACAAATATCTTGTTCGATCACTGATGATTTAAAAAACAAAGTAAGTGTTTATATAGAAAAAAAAAAAAAAAAAAAAAAAGAAGTTTCATAACATTCAAAATTGTAAAAACCTCAATTATCTTTTATAATTATAAAATAAATTAATAACTTAATTTTTATTATGCTTGTAACATACTTAAACGCAACGATTGATAGAGGGATATTTTCATCAAATGATCAGTTTCTTCTGGTACAGATCATTGACCTCCTCTAGTTTGGTCCAATGAGGATATTGGTTGGCTAAGGTTTAAGGGATATTTATTGTTATTATGCAAAATTTAAGGGTGTATCAATGTAATTTGCCTTTAATATAAAGTGGATCTCAAATAATCAAAGTGAAGCCACGAGTTTTTTTTTTTTTTTTGTTCTTTTTTGCTAAAAAGTGGAGCCACAAGTGATGGCGCAGAGCACTTGAGAATTAAGAACCACAGCACCAAAATCCATTATCTAAAGGGTCATACACGCGTCACCTCCTTGTTGGCAATCGAGATACTCTGTAATCTCCTACACAACACAGAGGCCATCTCATATCCAATATGACTTGCAAGCTCTCTCATATTTCTTCTGTTTTTTATTGTGGCTTTCAGCTCTCTTCAGTAAGTTCCTCTAAATAACTTCAAATTCTCTGTACCTTCCAGAGTTAGTTAAGCACTTAGCAGGGAAAGGAAATGGCAACACAGGCTCTTGTTTCCTCTTCTCTCACCTCCTCTTCCATGGAGGCTGCTAGACAGCTCTTAGGAGGAGGAAAAAGGTGCTTCCACTCTCCATTTGGCTCCTCCTCATCAAGAAAATCTTCTTTTGTAGTTAGAGCAGCTGCCACTCCCCCCGTTAAGGTTAGTTTAGATAAAATCTGATCTTGCTACTATTGATTATTTGTACTTCTTTCTTTTTTTTTATATCTTTAGGTTGATATATATATCATATCGTTTTATTAAAGATCTTCATCTATCTATCTAATCTGTGTATTTCATGTTTTTTTTTTTTAATTATTTTATTTTTTTATAGCAAGGAGCCGATAGACCCCTTTGGTTCGCATCCAAACAGAGCCTTTCTTACTTGGATGGCACGTAAATTAAAAGAACCTTCTGTCCTTGCTAAAATAAGGTATGGTTTAATCCAATAAAAAAATGGATTAGTCGATGGTATGAACTAGGAGGACTCGTTTAGAACTGCTAATTTTTGAACCGACCCATTAACCCGCCCGAATCCAACTTGATTAAACAGGTTTGGATTGATCCATTTATAATTCGAGTTAGGTTTGGATTTAGGTTTTTTCAATCTATCCGTAAACGGGTCATCTAGAACCCAATCTGTTGGGTACCCATTTAAGTGTTATTTTATGATTTATAATTATTTATTATTTATAGGTATTTTAAAACCTATTCGTAAATTAAAATTATCTCTTTGTTTTTTTTTTTTGAAAAGGAATCATATTTAGTGAATATTTTTATAATATTTATTAAAATTTAGTATATTAAATAATGCTATATTTCATTATAATTTAAAATTAAAATTAATAAAATATTTAATTAAAAATAAACGGATTAAGACAGGTTCAACTCGTTTATTAACGAATTGAGTTTGGTTCCATAATTTTACAACCCATTAGTAAACAGGTCAAACCCAACCCGTTTAAATATAAACTCGTTTACGACCCGACCCAATCCGCTCAAGCATGAATTGATAATTTATTATGATGTAGTGCAAGCCGATGGATTGGATAGTCTAGATCTATGTATCCCTGGTTCTCATGCTCAATAAAATTACAGTTATAACCTTTCATTTTGTTACAGCCTCCCTGGCGATTATGGGTTTGACCCACTAGGCCTCTCGGATCCTGAAGGCACAGGAGGATTTATTGAACCCAGATGGTTAGCCTATGGTGAGATCATCAATGGACGGTTCGCCATGTTGGGTGCGGTGGGCTGTCTCGCACCTGAGATCTTGGGGAAGCTTGGCCTGATTCCAGCCGAAACCGCACTTCCGTGGTTCAAAACCGGTGTAATCCCACCGGCGGGGACCTACAATTACTGGGCAGACTCTTACACTCTTTTCGTGTTGGAGATGGCATTGATGGGTTTCGCAGAACACAGGAGATTCCAAGCCTGGGCAAATCCAGGATCCATGAGCAAGCAGTATTTCTTAGGGTTGGAGAAGTACTTGGGAGGGTCCGACAACCCGGCATACCCTGGTGGACCTTTGTTTAACCCTCTTGGGTTTGGAAAGGATGAGAAGTCCTTGAAGGACTTGAAGCTTAAGGAGGTGAAGAATGGGAGGCTGGCTATGTTAGCCATCGTGGGCTTCTTTATTCAAGGTCTAGTAACAGGAGTTGGGCCCTTTCAGAACCTGTTGGATCACTTGGCTGACCCAGTCAACAACAACGTCTTGACTAGCCTCAAGTTCCATTAGCCTCCTCTCACTCATCATCACTAGCGACTAAGTTCCAGTACCTTCATCTTTATCTTTCTCTCTCTCAAATTTATGTGAAGGCTTGTAATTGGTATATTACTTGTAGCTAATGACATGTTAAGGAGTATGTCGATGTAGTCGACTTGTAAGTGATAAACTTAATGCTACATTGTACATGAACCTAGGTGTGGCAATGGGTTGGGTGACTCGAACGGACCAATCAGCCTGGCCCTATGTTTGGATGGGCTTGGGCAACAGTTGGTAGCCCGTAGGGTTGGACTGGGCTAAAATTTAAGGCTCGATCAATTTTTCGGGACAGACTTGAATTTATATTAAATTATCTCGATCCGGCCCGACCCGATATTATTGAGTAATATATAACTTTTACTTAAACTCATCATCATCTTATGTATGAAACTTATTAGTGAGAAGTCCACATTTTGCTCCTAGAGGCCTCAGTTTGAATACTAGCAGCAAAAATAATAATATTTTTATCCCATTTAAACACACATGGGTAGTAGACTCGGGGTTGGCAAATGATACCATGGGCAGACTTCAAAACACTGTTAAGCTTGAAGCTCGGGCCGGATTGGGCTCGGTCCAATAAAATAGCAAAATTGCTCTTATATGTAGATTGTGACATAGCTTGTTGCCATCCCTAGATAAACCTAATCAAAAATCGATGCCACATTTTATAACTTTAACAGTAATACTTGACAAAACTTAAAGACTGCGTTTGACTCGCTTAGGGGTGTGCATGGGCCCTGCTGCGCCAGGCAATTGAGGCAAATAGATGGAGTCTTGCTTCTTCTTAGGGATGGCAATGGGTTGGGCTAAACAGGTAACCAGTCCTGCTTCGCCCTTAATGGTTAGGGTTTGGTAATCTGTGAGTCGAGTTAGGGTTTGGTTCAGCCCGTTCCTAATCCATGCAGTTGTCATTCATTTATGTTTTAAATATATATTTTATGTATAAATCTATATTTTATTTGTAAATATATTTAAAATATTAAAAATTTTAACTTAAAAAACATTTATTTTAAAAGAACCTTATAATCGGGTCTAACCCGCCCTGCTTCTGCCCCGATAGGGTTAGGAGAGGGTTTGGTATTAAGGGAGCTCCTTTAGGGTGGGTTAGGATTAGTCAGAACCCGCCTATTGCCATCCACCCGCCCCGTTGCCATCCCTACTTCTTCTGTGCTTCATTTTCTCCGTTGAATTTGTAACCTGCGAACTAATAGATCATTAGACGGAACTGTCAAATGACCACTTTTCCATATGGAAAACTAACCTTTTGAGGGCAACTTAAGTAACCATACTCTAAGCCAAAAGTTACCTTCACGTTGTGCAACGAGATTAGAGTTGGCAAGATTATTATAAGAAAGAGATCATGGAATATCTACCTGATGCTGTGGATGCTCAAATCGGAATGTCCGCAGGCATATCCTTACCAATCAAAATTGCTTTGATTCAACTGACAATGTGAGGATCGTGAATTTGTTCGGGCAATGGTATATTCCAGAAATTTGTCTCATCAATCAGATCAGCCAACTTATGAACTTCTATCTTAGGTGGGATCGGAGGTAGTTCCCAATCAGGGTCTAAATGAAGGATCCAATTTGGTGGATAAATGGGGATGGATTCCCCATTTGCAATAATCCAATAAAAGCCTCTTTGTACGACATGTTTTTTGTTTACTATTAAATTCTGCAAGGTTTCAAGAATCGGAGCGATCCAGTCTGTGTCCGTACTGGGATTGAACAGGACCGGCCCGGTTTCAAGCCACGATACAGCTTGCGTATCATGAGGGTTTGGACCGGATGGTACTATCGGTTCGACATTTTTTCTGTTTTTTTTTTTAATTTATAAATTAGATGGTGCAAACCGATATTGATTTGGGTTAGTCTGGTATCGGTTGGTCTTGACTGGTACTGTTGGTTCGATGACCGGTCAGGTTGATTCGATTTTTTATTTATTTATTTTTTTTAATTTTAAAATTTAAGTGCGGTTCACTTTTTGTACTAGATTGGGATCATCCAATATCGACTGGTACTGTTAGTTCGGATTGGAGTCAGTTGGTACCAGTCCGATCCCTAGTATGAGACTTTAAACCTTGATATTGTAAGAATACCAATATTAAATATATATAATAAATATAAATAAATCTATTATTAAAAGAAAATAAAAATATGACAAAATATAAGTGTTTAATGCTTCATATAAAAAGATTAACAGAAAAAAGAAATTGAAGTTATATGCATAAAATAAAAATGTAGGGTATATATATATATATATATATATATATATACACACACGAGACTTTAATTTTATTAAAATATATGTATAGAATGTAATGTTTAAAACTTTAAATAGTTATTTATAAAAGAAATAGGTATAAACTTGTAATTTTTTATAAAAATATATGTATAGACCTTAATGTTTAAAACTTTAAATAGTTATTTATGAATGAAATCCGTAGAAACTTATAATTTTAAAAATTATATAATCTAAACTGTAATTTTAAAAAGGACACCAAGCAAGAAAAACAAAAAAAAAAAAAACTGTGGAATTGTGCCATTCCACTCAAGATGAGTGGAGTAACCTAATTTTAACAAGTTACCTAAATAGGATAATTGTGTAAAATAAATTGTCAACCTATTTAAAATTTAATAAGCTTAAAATATATTAAATGCTTTCACAAGTAATATAATAAGTAACGTAATAGCATAGTATCTTATAAAAAAAAAAATACACTAGGTAGTAGGTATGGAATGCTCAGTAAGGGCCGAGCCAGGCCCAATCTAACATCAACTTGAGTCTGGCCCTAAAATCAGTCGAACCTTAAATTCTAGCCCAGCTCGATCTTATGGGCTAATTATCCTTGCCCAAGTCCGTCCAAACATAGGGCCGATCCATTGTCAGACAGCCATGTGGCAAAAAGAGAACCTACGTGGCTAATCTAGATGACTGAGTGTATAAAACAGTCAGACCGCCATGTGGCAAAAAAAAAAAAATACTGCAACATCTGGAAATTGGAAATGAAGATGCCAACAAAGGAAAACTTCTCACATACTTTATAAACAAAGGCCAAAAGTAGCACTAAATTATTCAAAAGATAAGGATTTCTCATAAAAGAGTGGGGATAACCATGACAGAAGGGTACCCGTTTCTGTGTCTCCTGAACCTGAGACATGTTGATATACATGAAAGCTCCAATACGACCTGCTTCTTCTTCTTTTTCTTGACTGTAGAAATTACTGTACACAACAGCCAAATCTTCTATGATCTATTTGATTTCATGAGTTTTTCAAATCCTTAATCTCTTAACCAGACAGATTTATCACACAAAAAAAAAAGACAGTGTGAACCATGATAGCAAGAAATCTCTACAAATGAATTGATCATTTCTTCTTATTCTTATCCTTTCTGTTACTGAAGAAGGAACCAAGACCCAAAAGATTTGCAGTTCCTTTAGAAATGTAAGGAGGTGGGACGTTCAGAACAGGACTAATTCGAACACCATTTCCATAAGATCCTCCCAAATTCTTCTTCAATGGAGCCTTTCTCGATGCAGATGAAGATTTTGCAGGTTGTTTCTGCGGCTGCTTCTTGTGATTTTCCTTGGACAACAACGGTCTTTTTTTATTTTGAACTGAACCAGCTGAATTGCTTCGCAATAGAAGCGGTAAAGAGCAAATCAAACTTCGCTTATATCCATCACCGCAGTTCAGACTTGTGCTTCGTTTGAAGCTCCAAAAGGACTTGGATTGGGGCTTCTCCAGTAAGTCAGAATTCATTGCTAGGGTTTCCTTCAAGCTCTCTCTATTCGAATTTTCAGGGCGAGTAGGAAGAGGAGGAAGAGTGGATTGATGAATTTGTTTTGGAGGAAGATATTTTCCCCTAATTTGAGTAGGAAGGATCTTTCCGTTGGAGAAGAGCTCATCCGCGGAAGAAGATTCTTGTTCGAAGCTCTGGCTAAAACAGAAATCGAATTCAGCACTCGATTCTAAGAGCGATGAATCCGATCGATGATGATAGTGTTCGACTGGTACGATTTCCGGTTGGCCGAGATCATGAGAAAACGAGATTCTAGGACTCATTCCAAAACCAGAAGAACTTTCTGAGCAGAGATCGATCGCCATGGCTTCAAAAGTTCAAATTGTCAGACACAGAAAGAAAAAGAAAGTAAAATCTGAGGCTTTATTGTCAGAAAGTAAATCACCGGAAGATTCAAACTTCATGAGCTAAGCGGCTTGGGCCGGCATTGAAAGCTTTGTAGGAGACTTTAATTGTTTCGAGACATTTCAACTCAGTAGTCAAAAGAAAGCTACAGAGATGTTTGAATTTCTTGACAAAGACGAGGTAAAACAGCATCGAAGATCTTAGAGATTCCAACCTTAGAAGTTCTTACGAAGATATTCTCTCTCAATCAAAGATCTTGAACCGGAAGTTACAGAAAGGATGAGGACTAAAACCCTAAAATCGATCTGTGAGAGAAAGAGAGAGAGAGAGAGAGCGTGAAAGAAGCATTTCACGGTATTATGGCTTGCAGGGTCAAAGAGAAACTAAATATAAGACTTGGCGGTAACGGTCTGAAGTCTGAACCACCGATGAAGCCGGTTGCTCGTTTGATTCTTTCTTCTCTTCTATTATTTATTATTATTAATTAATTAGGCTTTTAAGAGATATGATTATATATATCAAAAGAACATCAACTGAATCTCTTGGAGGGCAGAGATGGAAGAATCAGCGCGTATATGTACGATAGGAATATAGTTCTCAGTATAATATAATAGCACTGGATTATTATATCATTTTTCATTATGATATCATGTGAAAATATTTCTTTATTTAATTTTTTTTTCCTGTTTTGGTTGTGATTTGAAAATAAACTTATATCTTCGTCACCTTACCTTATGTACTCCTCAATGGCTTCGCATCCTCTACAGTTTAAGGGTTACAGCAATCCATATAGCACCGTTGGATTGCTGCCACGTGGATTTAACCCCAAAACGAAAAACTAACGTTAACGGCAAGAAATAA
>JAUPMG010000017.1:7931002-7941537 GCA_031762675.1 Pachysandra terminalis | reverse complement strand
ATCTGTTCAGCGAGCTCCCCTCGACTTATGCATGCATGATTGAACTCCCTTCAATCTGTAGCCGCCTTCTCCCGAAGACTTCAAAGTTCTTCTCCTGAAGAATTGTAACGCATGATTGAACTCCCTTCAATCTGCAGTCGCCTTCTCCCGAAGACTCGAAGCACTGTAAAAACACTGATATGATCTTCTTGAATCACTTGGATAGTTCACCTTCTTCACGAAATCCAATGTGTATTTATAGAGAAGGTAAACATATCTTTTCAGATTCTTGGATGACCGTCTGTTGCAACACTGTTGCAATATTTTGTTTCAACAGATCTTCAAAACGAGGTTTGAAAACAGATCTCAATCTAATTCAAATTCTTCTTTCAAATCTTCTTGATCTCTATCACATATCCTCTCAGAGTATTTCCTTAAATATAACCAACCTTTTGTATTAATTAGCAACAGTATTCTATCGAAAATCTTAACTGGTTGATTACTTGCTTAAACCTTAATATACCCAGAATATTATTCCCTTCAACTGAATAACTGATTTGAATATGCATGATCTATTATTCTTCAGAGAATTATCTTTAGGTACCAGCTGTAGTTATCTGTGCAATCTGCCACCTTCTGTTTGCTTGAGGGATCTTCTTAGATTTAGAAACTTCTCATCAACAAGCCAGCTGGTCTACACGATCCATGCAGTCCTTGTGACTGTAACGGTATGCAATCTCAATAGAATATTTACAGCTGTTTGTAAACTATTCTTTTGAGATATTATTTCCTAGGACATAAAAACCATATTAGAATGAAATCGTACTCAAAGATGCTTGTACTTAATTTGATTTTAGAAACAAATTGGATATGGCCAAGAATGGAGATAATTAGAACGCGAGTTAGTTGCCAAATCCAATCTTACCAATAATGCCAAAACACCCGGAATGGAATTAATTAGAAAGTGTGGTATTGGCCAAATCAAATCTTGCCAATAATGCCAACACACACATGAGATCTAACGGATATGCATGCTGGTTTGATGCAAATTTTATCCTACTCGTATGCATTTACATGATTGCTCAGAAGACAGTTCAGCATATGTGTATTTTGTATGCTCCCGGTCATAGTGTTTAAACTCGGTTCCCTGCTCGGGATCGGCTGAGACGGACCGGCCGCATCTAATTAAAAAAAAAAAAAAAAAATCATGGATCGTTCCGATCCAGACCGGGATCGGAACGATCCTTTTTTTTTTGTGTTGTTCTCTGATCGGGACCAACTCGGGATCGGACAATCCTTTACACTATGCTCCCGATTATGTTGTCCAGCACACATGCTATGACTTTCTAGGATTATAATTTTACTCTCTAGCCGTTTTCGTATCATAATTAGTCCCTCTCTTGGTGAATTCATTCAAGTACAAATGGTTTGGTCTTGAGCCCCGAATATTATTATGGTGCTACTAGTTGGCTGCTTATAGTATTCTTGCCTTAATGCTGGATGTCTACTATTCTGCTTGATCCCATATTTCCTCATCTGCTTTGATATGCAGGTGGAGGGGATCCAGGTTCATGCAAATGAGGGTGGAGTAACACAAACACGCGGTGGTGTTTATTGGGTGATTTTACCTGCTGGATGTAAAATACTTTTATCCTTCATCATTTCATTGTCCCCTTATGGTGCATTTCCAGTTTCCTTGACTAAGACCCCGTTGGGCGTGGCTTTTTGAAGCCCAAGAAGCCCTTCCTAGACCCAAAAGGGCTTCTCATCTAATGCTTGGGTGTTTGGTGACACTTCTGAAAGCGGTTTTGGATGGAAGTACTTCTTCGGGAAGCCCATTTTGATGAAGCAGGAGTAGGTCTGCTTCCGAAAACTGCGTTTGTGGGAAGCAATTAGCAGTGATTTAAATTTACTTCTAAAATGTCAAAATTACCCTTTCATTTATATCGTACCTTCTTTAGAAAGACAAAAATATATATCCATCTAATCTAAAATTATCAACAATAACATCCTTTTGTATTATTTTTCTCAGCAAACATGATTTTCAGCTAATGGCTTTGATTCAAAGCCCTTTTTCACAAAGCCCTTCATACCGAAGTCCTTGCATTTTTAGGAAGCTTTGCAAACGGGCCCTAAGTGTGACATGAAGTAATTCATATCCACACTTAAATGGTCTAGAATCATTAACTTTATTGAATCATTAACTTTATTTAAATTCCATAGTATATTTTATTTTGGTGTTTTCTCTTAGTGGTACTCACAATGCTATGCATTTCCTTCTGCATCCAGATCTAGGTTCATCATTTTGGGGAATGGTTTTCATACTTGCATCTACAAATCTTCTCACCGCTAAAATCGCTGCTGGATGTTTTGGTGTTGCTTTGCTTATAGTACTCTTTGTTGCTAAAAATGTAAGTAATTGTGAATGCAGATTTAATCATGTTATGCTTACAGTTTATTTATTGTGTTACAGATTTTACTGATTTGTAAGGGAATTGAAATGTCATTTTTACTTCGCAAGCATCTTGGTTTTATGAGTGCCTGATTATCTTTACTCTATTGTTCAAACAGTGGACGCTTCGTGGGCTTTGTATTGGTACGTTCTATAAGGATCTTGTTACATCTTGATTTCTCTAATATGCACAGGCTGACTCTAAATTTGTGTAGATTATTGATCTTTTCATACTGAAGTACTCAGGTTTCATTATTTTTCTTGGAGTAATCTGGGTTTTGCAAGAACTTACCAAGATCCGTATTCTTCGGTACATCATTCTCTTCATTGGTACATACTTATTTGGTTATAATACCATTCCCTTTTGTTCAGTTGAATGCACTAGAGAACATTTGTTCTTTTGTTGGGATAACAGTGTTCCTTATTTATGTTTTGGCAAAATGCAGGTGTGATGAACAGCTTGTTTTCAGTTTATGGTATGATCTTAGTTTTACGTCTCTTTTGTTTTGTACTCCAGAAATTACCAATCAGTATATCTAAGTTTTTTGAAAAGTTTACTTTCGAAAAAAAAAATCTGCTTATTTAGTTTCAAATAGGTCATATAACACTCATGCTAATGCAGATATTTACGATGATCTGATATCTCGAAGAGTTAACTCTAGTGATGCGGAGAAGTTTGCAGAACTTTGTCCTTGCCCTTGTAATGGTGTTGCATGGGGAGTCATTTGGTGAGTAAAACCCTGAACAGCTAACTACCAGAAGGGCTTCTTAGTCATTTTAGTAACATTTTCATATTCTTTCTATTTGTTTTGCCGCTTCACTTCCTAATTCTAATGGATTTTGCTCGCAGGGGATTAATATCATTCTTGTTTCTTTGTGGAGCCATGTACCTTGGACTTGTTATCTTGTCTTGACTCTTGAGGTACAATCCGCATCTGAAAGTCATTTATCATTTACTTTTATGTTTGCAAATCGTCCCAATTGTTATATTAGAGAGAAATCTGTAACGAACTTGTTTTCGAGATCCTTCAAGAGAAAGGCTATGAGAACCAACCAAAAATTTTAATCAGCAAATTCTAAATAATCGACTTGTAGCCCCTTCACTTTGTTTAGATATCTTATAAAAAAGAGTTTTGCTCTTGTTTCTAATCTCTGCTTCTTGCATGCCATTTTTACAGGTTCAGAAATGTGGTTGGGATTCTTTGCGCAACAATTGGGATTTGTGCTCAATTTATTCCCTCCAATCTCTTAGATTTACTTTGTTTTCCATTTCTGTATAACAGTCATGTTGATGTTCCAGTGACACTTTCTATTTACTTCATTCTTTCTGGGCCCTTTTTGGCATGGGGTTCTTATGTCAGAAGCATTTTAATCCAACTTGAGCTTGAAAGATAAATAGAATGCATTGATTTGGATTAATCTGTTGAAACCTTTAATATTGCATTCTAGTATTGCTAAACCACCCTACTTCAGTACTAGAAGCACCAATGCTGCTTATAGAATTTTTCCACAGTATCTGAATCTTTACTTGGGTGATTAATTAATTTAATGTGGAGGGTTGCTTAAAAGAGGATATTCAACTTTCATCTGACCCACAGCTTGGGTGCAATGGTGAATATGCAGAGAGAACAAGGTTGACCCTTTTAGCAGTCCACTCCATTCTTCCCTGTTAAAATGTTAGGCCCCGTTTGGGAACTTCTTACGGGACAGGAAGCCCTTCATAGACATGAAAAGGGCATCCTACCTAGTGCTTGGGTGTTTGGTGACACTTCTGAAAGCTGCTTTGGATGGAAGTGTATCTTCATGAAGTCCATTTTGATGAAGCAAATGCGGGGTTGCTTTTAAAAACTGTGATTGCGGGAAGCCATTAGTCATGTTCTAAATTAAGTGAACCTTTTTAAAATGACAAAACTATCCTTTCATTTCTATTACACATTCTTTAAAAAAGACAAAAATGTTCACCGAACCTAAAATTATGTACAAGAGCATTCTTTTATATAATATTCTCACCAAACGTAATTTTTTAACCAATGACTTTGATTTAAAGCCCTTCATATTGAAGCCCTTCTATTTGTAGAAAGCTGCGTCAAACAGGCCCTCAAAGTAGACCTGATTGAAAGATGCTACCTTCCAAAATACTGCAACAAAACTAACTGTAATAACCTGCCATGTATAACTCTACCTGATTAGTAATTTGACATGGCATATCCACCTGACGTAGTTTGATGGCTAAACTCCCTCGTCACATACCGATAAGATTTGTCGTGCCTTTCAAACCATTAGTAGTCAAATGGGGCCAAGACAGATCTAATTGAACAAATGATCTGAGACCCATTAATACTCAAAAACTCATAAGGAGCTGGCAAATGCAGTTTCCTCCGTTCAAGATCAAGATTACATTGACAGTGCAAGCAATATCAAGAAGATTGAAAAGGATCACAAACCTCAATTTCAGGTCTATCATCTATCTTTATCTAGGAATAACTCTTCACGCATCAATTTAGCAGAATAAACAAATTACAATCCCTGAATTAAATTATTGAAACAAAGTGTTCAGCATCCATGCATCTGCCGCAGTGGTTTTTTAGTTTGTATATTAGAAAGTGCACTCCAAAGAAAAGAGGAACTCAGATCAAAATTCTCAAACTACAATCTTACTCTCAAGGCCCATCAAAGGCTGAACCTCTTTTTCCAATGCATTCTCTTCATTTCCATCGAAAGCTGAACATCTATTCCAATGATCAGCTCATATCACTTGACATGGATTAGCTTATCCATATCCTTCAACAACGAACAACTATCAATTGCTTGTTGGAGCTTCTCTTGTGGGTATATAAATCAAGCTAAATCCCCTTCAAAATCTTGAATGCAAGCTGTTGAGGAACAGTTCTAGACAACCCCTCAGAGGAAACTTTCCATTATTATCACTGTTGAGCACCATATGAACTTAGTTTTGCCGCTCACATCTTCCATAAATACTTCCATTCTTCAACCTCAAGCAGGCTGCTAGTTGAAGGGCGAGGAGGAGAATGGGGATGGAATTATATGTCCAAATCATCATCGGGATCCTCATCCGAATCTGGCAGTTCATCATCTGAATCACGAATATAGTGTATCTCACCCTTGCTGCAATTACCTTCTGTTTGCAATTTCTTGGTTGAAACAGATTCCATCTCATTTTGGCCCTCTGTGGGAGATCGTCGACCATCATAAATCTCTACTTCCTTGCCATTACCTGAAACAAGCCGAAAATCAAATGAAAGTTCCATAAGAACGGAAGAATCGCAATACAGAAGAAACAATGATAAACAAGTAAAAATTTAGGTCTCCCTTTCCATGAGACCGTTCAGTTAGAAGTTTAAAATATGTAAGTTCAGGATGAATCCAAACCTTGGTGTTCAAATGGAAGTACAACCTTTTCCCTGTCAACTCGTTCTTTCTCTGAAAGTTGGAGATTAAATTGTACCTGTTACAAGGATCATCCACATCATACTGATAGAATGGAAAACACACACACACACACAGAAATATATAACTCGTTTTTTCTCTGAAGGATAGAGATTAAATTGTACCTGTTACAAGGATCATCCACATCATACTGATAGAATGGAAAACACACACACACACACACACACACACACACACACACACACACACATATATATATATAGAGAGAGAGAGAGAGATGGAACTTACCTTTGGAACAAGGCTTTGATTGACTATTTCACTTCCGGAAGAAACAGATGTGAATTTAATGCCTGCTTGCTCCACATGAAATTCTTCACTCTATATAGAAGTGTATACAGATATTTAGAGTTGCTGCTTATAAATCCATGTAATTTCAAAGAGAAGGGGTGGATGATATGTCTGTGTGCGTTTGTGCGTGCGCACACGTGTGTGTGTGTGAGAGAGAGAGAGAAGGAGGGAGGGAGGGAGGGAGATTACTGTCACTCTAACTCTTCCATTTCGACGCTTGAACCGCACATGAAACTTTCCTTTCCTCAGATTTTGTTCAAGCCAAAAAAGGTTCTCGGGGTTTCCTTTTTGTTTATTTGCAGAATGAGTCATCGGCTCTATACTGGCCACCATAGAGGACATATATTCAAGAGCTGCAGTGACCCTGGTTTCATGGAGGTCCGAACGCACCAACCAAAACATACTGGAAACCTGATCTGCAACCAAAACACATAGTGACAATCAGCCAATTACGCCGTGAGGCGAACTAATATATTAACGTACTATATCAACATGAAATTTTTCATTTTGTTAAAAAGCCACCCATTCGTAAACATCACAAATGTAGATCAAATTATCCCAAAAAAGAGTGTTCCCGGTGAGTAGTACAGTTCTGCAGTTAAAAAAACATGGCAGCAAAAAACGACATTTCAAAATTTTGGAATGCTTAGAGAGATGGCAGCAGAGAGTAACATTTAAAATTTCTGCAAAGCTTACAGATGATTACTATAATCAGCATGAGTTCATTTAGACCATGTAAAGAGTGTAACACCAAGGGCAGTTGTTTGACAAAGCCAACTTAGAAATAGTTTTTCAAGGACTGATCTGTTGGGAAGTTCAAAGATAAAATACAAGTCAAGGTGATGATTGGATGAATGAAACGCTGAAAATGAACATCTTAAATTACGGAAATGGATCAAGACATTAATGAGGACAATGGGCAATGATAATCGATACTTCTAGTAAATTTAATCTCTAATAGAACTTAGAGATTGTTGTGACATAGCAGTAACAACTAGTCATTGATGAAGTCCAACTATTGACTAGAGGTATACACGTAATTCAGTATTAATTTTCTGCCGATCAAATGAGTTTTTCTCTTTCTCCATCCACTAGTGTGGAGATCCAGTGGAGTTTATAATATATATTTAATACATGTCCTTGTGATAAAAATCCCTTGCATTCCTGTAACCCAATGACGACCCTGCAGCTCCTTCCCTTCCTATCTTCTAACTTAGTATGTAATCCTGTTTGATCCTAGCTTGAAACATTTATAGATTTATACTTCCTACTTTTGTTTGTCATTTCACTTGTGCAAACATGCCCTCCCTCAGCCATAATTTTCGTTTTTACCCACCATTTTTTTTTATAAAACTTATAATGCACATTATCTATAGAAGTCGCATCTACGTCAGCCCCTGAAAAAAAAGCATAGTTTCCCAAAAATAGTAGAGTATCAATTGAGGATGCAACAAAAAGCTTGAGGCCATTTGAAAATGCAAAATCATGAAGAATTGTGATGAAGTTCAGATCTAAAGAGTCATTAAGATGATGAAGTTAGTATGATTCAGCAATGCAATCTGATTAATTGATCATATAACTGCACATCTGTCTAGCCTGGGAATGATTTGTACATACAGTTGTAAAGAAAACAACTGTTATGGTAATATATAAGTAGTTTGTATAAAGACCTAAAAAGTTATGCATTGGCATGCAATGAGAATAAATGACCACTGAATCAAAGGCAGGACAATACCGTACTACTTCTGCTGGAAGCAGTAAAATTGAAGAACTTGTAAAAAAAAAGCATCATACCATGGCTGCGAAGGTTGCTTATGAGGCCAGAGAGTGAAGGCAAAGATGTGTGCCTTAACATTTCAGTCACCTGGGGAAAGAATCGGAATAGGAGATTACATACATGTGCGCACACGTGAGAACATACATGTGTGTGTGTGTGTGTAGAGAGAGAGAGAGAGAGAGAGAGAGAGAGAGAAACTAATGAAGCAATAACAAGCAAACATGCTATTAACATACAATTACAAGCCAATATATTACCAATAAAACTTTTCAACGTAACAAGTTCAACTTGATGAAAATTTTACAGGGAAAATCGTTGTCTCCATTAAATTATGTAGATGTTAGAATATTAGTCTTGTCAATGTATTGAGAAAGTTAATCCATGCATGCCAGAACCACCAAACTGCTTGCCTGGGCAAATATCAACCAAGAAAGTACTGACAGGTGTTTTGTTTTACTTTTTGGTTCAAGCCATCAAAATGGAATTGCTTTGATGAACTTGGACCAAGGTGATTCCAGAGCCACCTAACTACAGCAAACTGTTCTACTAAGTATGCAAACAGTAGCAGGCATACTAAGTGTACAATATGCATATATGTGTGAGTTTACATACATATACACACGCACATACATGAAATGAAAACCATACTAGACCTTATACAATGATCTGTGGACACGGGCATGGACACGAGAGTTGCATTCCGACAAAAATATAGTGTTGGGCAAAACAATTCCTTGGTATATATACATACATATAAGCATAAATACAAATAAGACATGTATGTAGTTTTGTTGTAAGGAAAGTCAAATCACAAAATACCTGGTTCACAATATAAATAATATAATAAAATCTCCTCATGCATCATATAATTTATAAAGTAATAAATAATAATTATATAGTGGTCACATAACAATGCACAACTCTTCGCACATTTCAAATGTAAGTTAGAATCATTCACGTACCCAACATTGCATTTGACATGTGATAACACATGCCAACATGCAAACCATCTACAGGGAGAAGTTTCCTACATGGCTAACTGGTATGTGATTGATAGTTTTATACATGATAGTAAATCATTAAACGGCATACCTCCTACAAAAGTCCCCTCCCCCCCTTCACTCAAACACTGTGACTATATATTGCTTTCTAAAATCTTCAAACTTCTTACCAATGCATCATGTTTTAGAACATGCTGAGGGAGGACATTGTGAAGATTGACTGATGTTTATATTCTATAAACAGAATTCAGTATTATAGCAATTAAGCCATGTCATTACAAGAGGTTGCTCTTATGATGGTATGACCAAAGTGGTCATCCCTAAGAAGATATGTTAGGAACTCGAGAGGTTTAAATATCCAAAAACATGAGGAGTTGTCCATTCTATGATGTGCCAAGCAATCAGTTGCATGGTTTGCTTCTCTATGTATGTGTTCAAATCGAATGTTAAAGAACAAGAACCCTCAAATGCTGTGACTATATATTGCTTTCTAAAATCTTCGAACTTCTTACTAATACATAATGTTTTAGAACATGCGGAGAGAGGACATTGTAGCGATGACATATAAATTAAGAACACTGTAAACTTTACTGTAACATGTTACCAACCATGCTTTGACTTAATTGAACCTCATATCATGGTTTTGATATCCGCCGTATCTGTTTGTATATTTCTCATAAACACTGTTTCCATTATTAACAACAAGTTACAAGTATGAAAAAGCATAATTACCGAATCTATGGCAATGCAGAAGCGATTTTTTCCCCGACCAACCAATCCTGCAAACATAAATAGGCATTCAGGGTATTACAAACTTACAGACAAAAGGATAAAATGCATTAATAAGGAAAGAAGAAAAGAAAATACATATTTTTAATCCAAATCAATCTTGTCCTGCAACCTAATATCGCAAAAATAACAAGAGTAGAAGCTTACCTATCCCAAGTTCACGAATCAAAGATAACAACTTATCCAGATCCCTTACATCCTTACAAATAGTCGCTATATCTCCGAGAGAGAGTGTGGTAGTGCTTCCACAACCCAGAAGCCGATCCTTCCAGCCAAGAGGATCCGAATAACAATCCACAATCTGAATCCTGCAAGTTCAGTTTACATTCCTATAATCATAAACTTCAAAATTTATTAGTAAATTAAAAAAAAAAAAAAACCGCTCTTTCCTTAGCAGCTCAATTCAGTGAACATTCAAACTTCTAGGATATAGAATCTTACCATTTTTTTGACGAAGCGACGTCGATTCCTCTACTCTTAAGAAAATCAACATAGAAGGATGGACACCGATTAAACCCAACGAGCACAAGACCTCTGTTTGTAAAATAACAAACGATCAAGAACGATCTGAAATCGAGAAATTCCAGATCCGGAAACTAAATGGAAACAAAAAAATAATAATAATTTTTCATTATTGAACTGACCGAGCTTGGGATTTTCCCGCCAATATGTTCGATGCGAACTGGGATAGGAGGTAGTTGAAGACATCGACGCCAAAATCACTGTGTATAGAATCTTTTATCGTCAAAGCGGAAGCGTGTTCTCCTTCCAAAGCTCCATC
>JAUPMG010000017.1:7908895-7920399 GCA_031762675.1 Pachysandra terminalis | reverse complement strand
TCCGGGGGATCTTTTGAGCCCTTGTGAAGGTGAAGAGAGTATAAAGTGGAGCTTTATTAATTCATTGAAGGAGGTAAGGATGTATCTATTTTCTTCATTTTTTATTTTTATTTGTGTGTCTGCGTGTTTAATTTTTATGATTTCTTTCATCTGAGTTTACTAAATTGGATGATACTTAGATGGGTTTCTATGTAAGTTTAAGTATACCATAAATTCTCTAGCTAAATTACTTGGAACATCATGTTCTTACACAAAGCTCATAGAACTAATAAGTTATTCTTAGTGATATGACATCTGAAATACAAATACCGATTGGCAAGGTTTGGTTATACCTCCAACAGAGACAGTTATCCTATCAGCAATGTTTTCAATGGTGAATTTGTAAACCATATCTTGAAGATAGGCCCGATATTATGAGAAAGGGTTAGCATATTTTTGCGAACAGATTAATGAGAGTTGAATTTAACTTGAAACAATGATTTGTTTGTGCGAACAAGCTTATCACAGCCTTTATTGTGCTAGATGTAGCAGTGGCATAATTGTTTTGTAGAACTTGTCATTTCTTACCACATTTGGGAGACCCCTACATTTACTTTTTCAATTGAATTGCATTAATCTTGTAACATATAACTGAAGCAAAAATATAAGGTGTATATATAAAGTGTAGACTTGGTCCCCATTCTTACTATGTTGCAATTTGCAAACATGGCCCATCAAGTTGTTTGTGCAAAAGGGAGCAGAAAATAATTCCTTTTAAGTGCTTCAATTTTCAGTTACATGGCATCAATAAAAAGTTTTTGCAATTTTGTTTAATTTTTTGTTCTACTCATACAATTGGTGCTTTCTTGATTGAGAAATTGAAATCTCTTCCATGTGGTATCAGAGCCGACAGCCTTTCATCGTAATTAGAAAAACAGTGGACTTAATCTCATCCTTTCTGATAAGATGTGTAACCAACTTTTTTGGAGCATATTTCAGTCAAGATGGAGCTTATCTTGGATATTATAGATTGTGCATTTAAAATATATTTGGGTAATCTAAAGGATCATGTTTGATCTCTTTTTTTTTTTTGATCGATAACGAAGGTTTATATAAATAGAGGAGAATGTACAAAAACAAGCAAAAGGTAGCCAGTTCCCCAAGACAGAGAACCAACTACACGGAAAAGACAGAAAAAAAGAGTCAAAAGAGAACAAAAAAAAAAAAAAAACAGTACAAAGAGCTACGTTGCAATAATAGTCTCTTGGCATCTAACAAAGTCCGAAGATGACACATTCTGAAACTCTGATAGAACCCCACACCAAGCAGCCGTAGTACCCACAATCAAATCAAGAAGTCTGTTTGAGCTCCTAACAAAGAATCCCCACACCTTTGCTGCATAACCACAAGAGAGAAAAAGATGGTCAACAGATTCTTCATTATGCATACACATCACACAAACCTGTGGGGATAAAGCCATAAACTTTCTTCTCCTTTGATGATTATCTGCAGTGTTAATACGGTTAAGGAAGACAGTTTACACAAAGGCTTTAACTTTAGGAGGAACTTTAGACCCCCATAAGCGAGAAGTGGAGAAAAGACTCAAAAGATTAGGACTACTCTTTTGAATAGAACCAAAAAATGATTTACAAGAAAAACTCCCGCTAGGGTCTAGACACCAAACACGAGAATCAACTCTTCAATAACCACATTCTTAAGGAGATCAAAAAGATTACTTAACTCTTCCATGTCAACCAGCCTCGGATCCCGACGAAAAGGAAGGTTCCAAGAGAGACCCGAACTAGACCAACTTAGGACATCAGCAACAAAAGAGTCTTGACAACGAACTAATCGGAATATTCTAGGAAAGCAAGAAGCCAAGGATTGCTCTCCCCACCAGACATCAGTCAAAAAGCGAATAGACTTACCTTAACCCACTGAAAACCGAACGTTTGCAAAAAGCGCAAGAAATAATGAGGAAATGTTCTTCCAAGCGCTAGTCGATTTAATATTTGCCCTAAGATTGACCTCCCACCCATTAGAGTGAACACCAAATTTGCTTGCAATGACGGAACGCCACAGAGCCTTCTTCTCAGTGCTAAATTGCCATAATCATGTGCCCAACAAAGCTTGATTCCTCATGTGAAGATTGCCCAGGTTAAGCCCACCTTTATTCCTCTCCTTACACACATCAGCCCATCTCACTAAATGGTCCTTCTTCACCCCACCACCCTCCCAAAGGAAATCGCTCTAGAGTTTTTCCATTCTATTAATCACAGACTTAGGAGCCTGGAACAGAGACATATAGTACGTAGGTAAGCTACCCATGGAAGTTTGAATCAAAGTAATACGACCTCCAAAAGACAGGTTGTTACGCTTCCACGAGGCCAACCTTTTCTCCATGTTTGATCTCTTAATATTGTATGACAGAAGGATCTTGTTCCAATTTGTGGGGCTTCTTATAGAATGCTTGTTCTTTATATGCAGTTAGGTTGGGTAGTGTTGCAGCATTTTTGAAGTTCGAAGGATAGTGTGTGGGTGGGTGGGGGAATGAGGCACGACAGTTTAAGGAAATCCTATTTTTCATCTCAGTTTTCCATTTTATTTATGGCAGCCTTAGTGTTTCTATTTTTTTAGAGTTTTTATTTTGTTACTAGTAAAATTTTATTATCTTTATTTGTTGGTAGCGGTGATTTTAGTTTTATTTAAGATTTAGAAGTTTCTATTTGGCTGTCAGCTTTAGTTTATTAAATACTAATGTACTGCAGAATTTGAAATGCTACTGTGCTTTTCCTTTTGAAGTGAAACACCTTTGCTTTGAATTTGTATGACTCCAATCTCAAATTATAGGTCCATGATGAGATGCTGAGACTCAGTTCTATCTGTGGCACATCCCATTATGTTTTTGCCTTCACGTTTCTGATATTTTTGGCTTCTATTTTCTGTTCCTATTCTTAGAAATTAGATCTAGTGATCTATAACAACCTCATAAACCCCTTTATTTCTTAGTTAGCTCCATTGCCCTTTTTCTCGATTTCTTGGTGCCTATCACTAAACTGTAGTTTACCTGCTGCCACCTTTTTTGCTAGTATGAGGTAAGTATTAATTTTTGAACAATCCCGATCAGAATAGTCCTAGTCAACTCAGGATTGACAGCCTCCAAGCTGTGATCCTGATACAAAAGGTAGAATATTAGAAAAGCCCTTGACTTGTCCAGATTTCCCTTGATCTATTACCCGATACAACTCGTTCAGATCGCCCTTGTTTTGTTCCGATTGTCTGGTATTGTTGTTGATTGTATGTTGATTTCATTACAAGAATATATTTTTATTACTAAGAGACAAGTGCTCTCTCTACTCTATCATTGGGCAAGGATATCGCCATGTTTTTCTGATGTGTGTTTCTCAGATTTTTTGAATTGGTGGGGGGAACTATAGTACATTGGGGGTGGTTTGGGTGGGGTATATATTGTGTACAGGTGGCTGGTTAGGCCTGTAATGGTTTCTTTCTGGATGTCTATGCACTGTACAACACATACTTTGGACCAGGTCCATTACTATATTAATATGTAATTCATCTTTATCAAAGAAAAAAAAGTCACTAAGTTTGTGAATGTTATTATCATGCATTTATGTCATTAATTGAATGATATATGTTGTTTTAAAGAATTCGATACAACAAGGATACATCAGTATACTATTTCAGCTGATTTTTTTAAAATTTTGTGATTTTTTATTGATGTTTTTTATGCAAGTACATTTTAATATATTTTTGTTTTCTATTTTTCTCTTCTGTTAATGCTTTTTGGCTATTGGCTTAGGATTGACCATGGATCGGCTGATCCATATATGGATCGGTGATGCCACTCAGGATTAGTCGGGAATGATCCCGGATCTGATCCTGAGTTTTAACATTATGACTCCAAGAGTCCCTCTTTCAGCTTTAGTCTTGTCCTGACTCCTGATATAGAGGATAAAACCTCATGACTCTTTAAAGACACTTTTAATTCACCCTTTTGTACATAACTTCCCAATTGATTCTCCATTTGGAGAAAAGCTCCTACATTTGAACTCTTTGTGGTGTCATAAATCTTATGATGGCAATAACATTAATCACTCTGATCTGAGTTCTCCAAGCTTTGGCAATATGATCCTCAAGACTTTAATGAGAGATCCAAATTTTAATAATTCTCAGGCTTCGTTCTCAAATCCTTAATCTTTGCCTCCTTGTGGCCCATGGCCATTGAGGTTAAGAAAACTCAGTGGCTTTGTGCCATTTGATAAGAATCCCCAGGACTTACCATCACTGGGATCTGGAAAGAGATAAAGGGGTAAAAATATCTGATAATAATACCCTAGGTTTTTCTTGTTGTACCAGGCTTGGGCCGAGCGAATCAGACACAAACAGACTCAGCTTCAGTGCATTTGAAACTCCCTACATTGATTTGAGCACTGGTAATAGGACTGAGTCCAGGAATGAAGCTGAACTAGACTAAAGCCTGCTTGTCACTTATTTGTTTCTATCTAAATTTCAAAGCACCATGTATCGTCCCTAATGCATGTGCCAGTTGGTTTCACCTCATATGTTCCATTGAGATTTTTGTTATTCTTTATCGGTTTTCAATTTATTTATATAGATGTGTACATCTTCCAAAGATACGTAATGATTCTGGATGCTGATGTTATCATTATTTCTTTATCTATGTAGAATACGTATTTTACATGTTTTTGCAGATGCTTGCCTAATTGGTTCTTTTTTATCTTTTTCTCTGAGGATTTGGAAGCTGTTGACTAGATGGTTCTGTAATCAAAGATTATAGTAATATGGATATTAGATACATTTCATATTCATCACTAGTATTTAAATATGTCCACAGGCTGCATATATAATCAATGGCAACTGCAAGAATGTCATGAACATGTCTCAACGTGATCAGCTGGAGCTTTGGCGATCTGTGGTAAATGGTATGTCTTCTAATTAAAAACTACGATGTATTGAGAATTTGAGATACTAGGAGAAATTTTATCAAGAATAAATAGAGTATCAATAACAAGTCCTTAGTGTATGGAATTAGTTTCTTCAGGGATGTCTGTAAAGCACGTTACGTATGTAAGTTGGTGCATGTTATAAATCAATTTATACAAAGACTTTGAAAAGATAGTCTTTTAACAGGTCAAAGGATATTGTCTACAAGGGTGTAAATTAAAAGAATCTCCATCCAGCAATCTCAGGCTTGTGATTGTAGGCCAGAGCTAAGGTCAATTCCAGCAGGTTAGCTTGGACATGTCTGCTGCTTGGATTGTTTCACTAAGAAACTCATGAGTTTGACTTGACCAGATCTAGAACCCCCCCATTATCATATTCATAAATGCTATAAGCGTTTCTTTTGACGCTCCTTGTCATAAGATCAGTAGTTTACATAAATAGACAATGATACTTATGTAAACTGGCTCTGATTAGTAATGATTCCTGATAAGAAAACAAAACAAAAAGGACAAATCTGATGATATATCTCTTTTTCTTTTGTAAGTCTTAGCATATTTATTTAGATTTTTACCAAAATCCAAATTTCTATGTAGAACATTCTCCTATAAATATCCTACCTGGTGTTTTTATTATCTTAATGATAAATTATTTTGTAAGAGCAAACCATGCGTTCAGAAAATCAGATTGTATATCTATAAATCAAAGAAAAAAGATTAAAATCTTCCACACATGACTTATGCACAAAGGCATAGGATCCTATATTCAATGATGTACCTAAAGCTTTTTGAATGCCAATATCCTCGTATGAATTGTTGAGATCCACTGGATCTACATTTTTTTTACCCTTTCTCCTCCCTTCGGATCTTTCATCTCCAACCATTAAAACATGATACAAATTAGTTGTCTAGTGCTTGTATTATGCCAATATTTATTAAGAACATATCTAGATGGAATTCTTCTGGTTGGTCGGTCGGTCAACCTTTATTTATACATTATTCTTATGCTTATTTGAAAATCGGTTCTTTCAAGCGACCAAATTTTATTGGTGAAAAGATGGTTTTAGTGAACTTCTTCGACCATGTGTTGAGCATGTCACCTTTGCTAAATTTCACTACTTTTAAACAAGGAATTACTAGTTTTGAAAAGTTTATTACCAATTTTATCAACTGGCTCCTTTGACAAGGAGGGAAATTGTCCTAGAATTAGTTTAAGGGATCCTTCAAAGCATAATAGGAGGTGCAGAGATCCGATGGCTGTTCATTGAGGCAGAGTGAACTCACTGAACTAAAATAGTGATCGATGTAGGATTTGGTCCTAGATAGAATGGAATAATGAAATAGTGTTTGTGTTCAAGGACTTATAAATAAAACTCACACAAACACACACACACACACACACACACACATATATATATATATATATATTCTAGAGAATGACTTTGTCCTTTAATTATAGCTGAATACATTGTGAGGTATATTATATGAAAGTTTTTTTTTTATTTTTTTTTTATTTGTGCTTGATATTTGTTTCTGCATCTATATGTGAATGTATATGTTTTTGTGTAAATACATACATATACACGTGTATATATTTATACATTTACATTTCACAGTTTGTGGTATATATATTTAAATCGAGGGATGACGTGACCAACCATGTGATGTATACGGTAGGTTGCAATTTTTGAACAGAAAAGAGCTTAAAAAGATGCCCTTTTTGCACATGATAAAGTTGTGTTAGACTAAAATTCTCCAGGTGGACAGGTAAATATGCTGAACACATGATCCAATATGGGTCCTGGATCAGCTATTATGTGTGAAATTCCCAGACCAATCCAAACACTTTGCTGGACTGGCCATTTCCTGTTCCCTTATTTTTTTGTTTCATGCGAATCATTGTTTATTTTCTGAGACATCCAGCAATGAATAAAGTCAATCCTCCGAGTCTTTATATATCTTTCGTTGTAGAAATATGGAACATAACTAAGAGAAGTTTCTTGATTGGATATTCTTCCAATTTAAAGAAATCAATTTGACCTAACCATTGGAGGATAAATTGGTGCATCGTGCATGAACATGTTAAATGAATGCAATTTACATTTATATGGAAGGTCTTATTAGCATTGAATTTAGTGGTAATTCT
Source organism: Pachysandra terminalis (assembly GCA_031762675.1). Taxonomy (NCBI): domain Eukaryota; kingdom Viridiplantae; phylum Streptophyta; class Magnoliopsida; order Buxales; family Buxaceae; genus Pachysandra; species Pachysandra terminalis. Next base: position 7,913,292 of record JAUPMG010000017.1, on the reverse strand, counting down.
GTACATGATCACTTTACAACCTCCCTTCTGCCTCCCAATTTCTTGTAGATACATGCTTTGTTCACATGCTGGTATGCAAAATAAATGTTAATATCTGTGTAACAGCATACTATGAGTCATTTGTGCCTCTAATTGAATCTGCAGCACCATTTAACAATTTGTTTTTGGGTGACTTGGAACTCTCGACCCCACTTAGTGGGACAGGGTAATCCCCCGGATACATCCCCACCCACAAGGACCATATATCATGTAAGCCAGGAGACTCGAACCTGGGACCTCCAGTTCCTGAGCTTGAGAGCCTGCCAGTTGAGCTAACCCTTGTGGGTTACCATTTAAAAAAATTGAAACTAGGAGTAGGGCGAAACTTTGATCTGTATGTACATTTGCATAATTCCCTGTTGGCTGTACAATGCATCTATTGTAGTTTGTTTGCATTGTCATCTTCTGAAAGAGATTTTATGTCAGGTAGCATGGAGGGCTACCTCGGGGTTTCATCTAAGCTTAAGCTTGGGCCAGTTGGTGATGACGATAGAGTGAAAGTGGGTTCATGCTCAGCTCAGGGTCAACAGAGCAGTAGTGAGATGGAATTAACTGGAACAAGCCGAACAGGTCTTTCTCTCTCCTTATTTGAGCATCACTAACCTATTTGGCTTATAAATGATGCATTCTAAAGTAGCATCTAACGCATGCAATACATTCACATAGCATTTTTGCTGGACCGAAGTGGCAGGATGTGATCACCCGTCAAAGGGAGATTCCAAGATATGCAGTGTCTAAAGTTGGGAGTTAGGTATAACAGTTATGATGAATGCCCTCCAAAAGTTCAATCAAATTTTGGAAGTTTAAGGAATTAGATTAAGAGTAAAGATTTTGGAATTATAATGAGATTCAAGAAAACATTGGAATTCTTCAATGAAAGAAAAAGGAAAAAAAAATAAGCATAAACGCCGACTTCCTTATTATTCTTATTATTATTAATTTTTTTTAAGGAATGGCAGATTTACACAAAACTTCGGGGGGTGGGCGGGGTGGGGTGGAGATTGAACGCACACTGCCCCTAATTTTATTAAGGTTCTCATCGACGATATCAAAGGGAAAGTTACCCAATGATTAATTAGGGTGAATTAATTATAAATTAGATACCTCCAACACCACCCAAAAAAAAAAAATAACCAACGTCAACGTCGGATTTACTGACACAATGATCATGCTAAATAAAGGGGGACCGATTCAGATACACCAATTGCAGGGGATAGATGCAAATACACCACAAAGTAGGGGCATTGATGCAAAAGGCCCTACTATTTTTTTCCTATAATACTTTCTTTTGGATTAATTTTTTTGAATGTTCTTGAAACTCTTAAGTCTTTTGGGATGGGTTTTAATAGTAATTTGCTACATGTTTAATTACAATTTATAATCCTTATATAAAGATGGTATTGAAAGAATGCAGCTCTAAGTTCCTTACTTCTTGTGATATTTATATACTAGAAGTTCGCTTTCATCTACGGTCTGAACCATTTTCCAAAAGAAGCCATAGTCTTCTTATTTGAGGAAATTTTAAATATATATATATTTGAATGACCTATTCTTTTTTGGTCAGCATTATCTTCATTTTCATCATCATCATCATCATCATCATCATCATTATTATCACTAGTATTATTTTACTATTTGGAAATGTGGTCAGGCAGAGTTCCAGTTAGGTTGTATGTGCGGAACGTAAGTGAGGACCTCAATGATTTAGAAGATGCATCTCCAGTTGATAGTTGGGACAAAGTCTTGTACATCAATCGACCTGTTGAGATTCACCTAGAAGAAGGTAAAGTCCTGCGTTTATATATATATATATATATATACATCTGTGTTGAGGTGTCTTTATTGGCAAACCCCAAACTATAGGATTCGAGGATGTGTATAGCAAGGCATCCTTACGATATGTGGTCCATAGTACTATGAATTGAGACTTCTATAAACAGCAGCCAACGTCTATTGAACAATCCATTGATTCCTCTAGAAGAGATCGGCTACTGAGTTGAATTGCCTTGACAAATGAGCTTGTAAATCATATTAAAAGATGACCTTTATCATCGACTCTCAGATTATCTCATTCATATGATATCTCATGTTTGTTTGGCTGTTCTGCATTGCAGGTAAATATTTTACGTTGCGTGATGCGATTAAAACTTTATTGCCTGAGGTCTTTGCAGACGAACCCTTGATTGACGAGCAAATATCCAAAATAGAACTTGAATCGAAGGTCCCCTCAGAAGATGCAAGCAACACAGGTAGAGAGTTGGGAGAAACATCAGATGAACTACCTGCAGAGCCTTGTCCATCTGACAGTGCTGAAATCAAGCTCATCCGCATCCAGGGGATTGAACCCAAACTGGACATCTCCTTCGCTTGGGTTGTTAACAACTTGATGAACCCAGAACACTTTCTTCATATCTCTGTATTTATTGGAGTTCCTCTAGACCCAGCAAATCTGACATGAAGCATTGAGCTCCTTTTCGGTAGTTCTCATTCACATGTAAGAAGTATGATTTTGTTTTTAGGCAATTGTCCATCACATCTCTTTGCCATATAAAAATGTACAGAAACGATTTGTTTTCTATTTGCTAATCCCATTAAAAGTCTTCATTTTTCTGGATCCTCACAAATTCAGAGAATCATTCATTGAAGGTATTCTAATCTAATTATAAAGGTATTCTAATAAGGAAGTGTGTGATGGGTCGTAAAAATTTCCGATGTGTGGCTCAGCTGGGCTCTAGTGGGCGTCTCTGGAGTTCGAATCCCACTAGAAGCACTAGTGGCCAAGGGTTTACCATAATTGCTCCCGCCCCGAACGTGGATTAGTCCCCCACTCATTTGACACCACGTGGTTAAGACAAAAAAAAAAAAATTGGAATTTTTTTCTAAATATGATGGTATTTATAAATATTAAATTAAAATAATATGATATTTACAAATATCAAATAATATAATAAAATATTTATAATTGGATTTGTTAAAAAGAATTCTAGTATAACTTTCCATGATTAAATATGACGATATTTATAATTAAAAATTAAAATAATGTGATATCCAATAAAATAATAAAATATTTAGATATAAAGGGTAGGGAGCTTAAATTTATCCACTGATGCATCATTGATCAGCCTCCTGGATGTCCATGTCATCATCATCTTTCAATAGGAGTCGCAGCACTATCACCTTTACACCAGGGTGTCCACACATGCGAGTCCCATATGCCAGCATTTCACGGTCGTATAAAAACTAAGATTATAACTTAATCATGAAACAAAAGAATTCTAATTAATTATAAATTATCATTATTATAAAGATATTAGAATAAGTTAACTTTTTATAATTAACAAAGTAAGAAATTAGATATTAAGATAATATTATTATATATTTTTGATTTTAATATAATATCAGAATAATCTTTACAATATAAGTTTTAAAAACGAAGTTACGTTCAAGATTATATTAGTTAATAATCTTTTATTATATAATAAATTTTATTAAAAAATTGATAACTAGCTTGCGACTGTCACGTGTTAATATAGGATCTTTATTTTCTTTTACTACTTGGATTCTTGGTTTTCTATAATAGATTCTAGATTTTGATAATTAGATATTTATTTCTCTTTATGAGTTAAATTCTTTCATTCGTTATTAAGATTCTTATAACTAATTAGATTCAAGATTTTGATAATTAATTCATTCTTTATTTTTTTAGTTTAAATTTTTATTTGTATAACTAATTGGAATCTTGATTTTTTTGGTTAATTAGTATCTTAATTTTAAATTACTAATTAGATTCTTTATTTTATAATAAATTACTTTTTAGAAAACATCATACGTTGGAATATGTGAGTACTAGACCTCCATACAATATTTTCACTCAAACGACTAAATCTCTATATGGGAATCTAAGTTGCAAAATCAGATCTTAAGAGGAAGAGAAAATGGGAGATTAGAGATTTTCCAGGTTGAAAACACCAAAACTTGGAGGTTAGATTAAGGAGGAAGGAGGAGGAGTCTCTTAAATAGGAGACTCAACTCAACTCTGTCTTGGACTATTTTCTAATCCAATTAGGAGATAGAGTCCAAGTAACACTTAGTCTCACACCAAGCATAGACGTCTCATTAAGTGGGGATTTGGGTCGGGCCAACTGGGTCAACCCATCTCTTAAATCCAATATCTCCTTTTTGTCTATAGTGGGCACTAAATGTGCATTTATCTTTTGTACATCTTATCTTCTTATTATGGATGTTAATTATACAGGTTGTTGAGCGTGCAATCAACGAATACAAAGTAACGGGGGAGTGACTCCATATCAAGTTCCATAAAACTGGCATGAAGATACACTCTCAAAAGTCTTGCCTAT
>JAUPMG010000017.1:7830158-7840373 GCA_031762675.1 Pachysandra terminalis | reverse complement strand
GATCTCTGATCTTATAGTTAATAACTATCTAAATGTTAAAAATAATATCTTTTGATCCATACATCACTTTCAAGAAAATTCAATCCAATGAGAGGCTTTCAGGGAGATTCTTTCAATAATACCCATCAGTAAAATTTTTTAGAATTAATAAGGATTTGAATTCTATCATTCTAAACAGAATCCCTTTTGACCATTATTTTAATAATTTTAGCAGAGGTGAAATCTATTGTCATACTGTCACATCCTAAACCATTGAGATCCTTGGGACTCTTAAAAATAAAGTATGTAACTCTCACCCCAAATAAATATGGGGGTGGAGGGAATAATCAAAACATAAGCGGAAGTAAACAATAAAGTTCTATTTATAACTTAAGTAAAAATATATACATAAACATGGTCTTATTACAACTTAATTTATGAAATCTACATATAGTTCTAATACAAAAAGCCCTATCTACTGTTCTTCAATTCTAGTCCCTTCCCAAGCTCTCCTTATACTATTATTTAAACCTGAAAAACATAAAGCTGGAAAGCCCGGATGAGTAGTTCTTTAAAGCAAGGTATTTACTCATATCCTAATGTTATGAGATACAAACAATATAATAAATAAAATAAGTATATTCTGTAAAATATATGATGAAAATGATGATGTAAACAGCAATTATACAATAAGTGTTTCTCTCTCATTCTCACCATGGTACAATGAATAATGGTCAATATCAATGATCCTACTTTTATATGCAAATTAGATCTAGTGTATCATACACAAGATATTCACAATAATATCAACAACCAATATGCAATGCAAAGTGCAGCTAAGTATGCTAATGTTGTAAGTTCCAACATGATCAATCATTCCTTGAGCAAGATGTCTTCTCGAACCATTCCCCCCATACAGGGCCATTCTCAAGTTAAAATATTTCATGTATACATCATGGTTTTAAGGGGCTTCGACCTAGAGAGCACAATTCCCCCACTTAGTTGTGATCAAGGGTAATACTCCAAAGAATTCCAATTGTAAACTCCTCAAGGAATCTTACATATTAACAACCAACAGAAGGGTATATGATTCAGATATTGGGTGTCACTTTGTGAACTTCCCTCACCTTTCATATTTCCACAAGTATTTTGGGAGCATCATCATGGATATATCCCTCACCTTGGGAGTAAACAAAATATATATAGTCCAACCATGGGAATAAAACGGTAAATAATAGTCAAGTCTCAAGTGTAATCTAATCCCATGCAAGGTATAGGGTATTAGACTTTGCTATCACAGCAGCATATTCCAAATGCAACTTATAGATTCAATCATTAATTATCACAAATACAATCAATAACTGAAAAATAACATAGGCATATATTCACAATAGCATAGACATGAGCACATTCGTATGATTCTAAATTAATATGCATAAGATCTCATATTAGGAAAGAATATTCATGTAAATACAGTAATTATGATAGAGTAGTTATAGATATGTATGATCACAAATAATAAGGTATTCCCCTAACATAATGCACTAATTTACACAAAATCACATACAAGTTGGTAATAAATAGTCATTGAATTATTAAGTCAATTTCTATACCTAGACATGCTCAAAAAGAGGGTATGACACTACTGGAAAGGTCTAAGGTATGGTTTCTTAAGTGTTTCAAAATATCACTTCCTAATCCATGGCACTAGTTGGCTAAAACTGGTTAGATTTGATTAGGACTTGATCATAAGTATCTTGTATTATTAGGCTTGTTTTATGGGGTTTAATATCATGGTAAATCAGTGAGGTTAGGTCTAGTTTAGGTGTCCTAGAGTTTAAGGTTCAAAAACAGGTCAAATAGGGTCTCGACGTATACTTCGGTGTGTACTCGGTGTGGTCTCGGCGTATGTTTTGGTGTGCTCAGTGGTTGCCGAGGGGTATGGTATGAAGGATTTTTAAAGGTTTCTGGGTTTGGACTTAAAATTGAGGCTCGACGTATTCAAGGTGCGCCGAGTTCAGGCTCGGTGAAAAATCCAGGGAGTTATTCATGGTGCGCCGAGATTGGTCTCGGTGAGAATTCCAGTGAACAGTGTTTCAAAAGAAGAGGCTCGGCGTATTCATGGTGCGTCGAGGGATTACGCTGAAGCTCGTTTTGGGTGCTTTTCTATTGGGATTTTTTTCATAAACTTCCTACAACTCAAGGGTACTATGAAAACAAGATCTAGGTCATTGGATTGAACTTTAACAATCTCTAGAAGTGTTCTTGAACTTCAAATTGGTCATTTTCTGGGTTTGGTCTCTTTACTTGTGCATGAAAGTGTACAGAGATTTGTTTGATCATTAATTACTAGTTTTATTAATAAGATTATGGGAAAGGGGTTACTGCAATCAAACTTAACTTTCCCATGGTCATAACATTAAAATAGTTATTACAATCAAACTTAACTTTCCCATGGTCATAACATTAAAATAGAAGTAAATACACAGGACATTGAAAGAAAACTCACATATATTTGCTATAGAATTCTCATACGGTTTCTTCTTCTTCTTTCTTGTATTTTCTGGGTTTGTTTTCTCATACTAAAGCTTCTCCACGAATTGATCATCCTTTAGGTGATTTGGATCTTTAATTAGCTTTCTTATTTATAATGATCTAAGGTATTGAATTATCTTTAGGAGTTATAATAATTTAGGAAAATCTGGGTTTTCTAGTACACATAGTATATTATTATCATTATTATTATTGTTAATTACTTTATCTAATCTTTCTGGTTTAGGCCTAGTCAGCAATTCTGGTTGTTTGACCAAGTCAACTATTGATTTTTGAAATCTATTATCTAATCACTTTTAAATCCTTATTAATTTAATTAAGTTGCTTATAGTCTTAATGCATTATTAAGCCAGTTGAGTTATATTAACTTAGGAGTTCGAATAGCTTATAGGTTCTGTTTGGCTTATTAGTTCAGATTTTCTTCTTTAGCTTTGTTCTTTAATTATAACATTTTAGTTTTGACTTAGTATATTATATTCCAATTACATAACTTAAGTCTTAATTAGGTTCTATTAAATTACCTTTCTAACCTTAGATCAAAGTTTTAAAGTTTCTGGTTGATACACCTACAACTTAAGTAGCAGTGCACCACACCCATAGAGCGTGTCTTCCACTAGACAACAATGAAGTGAACCACCAGACGAGTGAAATATCTTATCTGAAGCCATCACTGCTACAGAAAGTTAAACTCGCCAATGGGTCTAGATTTATAGACTAGAAATAGAATAAAAAATAATTTATTTTAAGTGTTGTCCCTATAATCATCTTCTAAAGCTTCCAAATCTCCCTGTTTATCTATATAGTCGACAGCTTCTTAGTAGGTGGAACAACAGAGCACCATGCATTACTGTTGGCTGCTTTTGCATCTGATTCATGGCATAGTGACTCTCAACATCTCAGTATCATTTTAACTTCTGCTGGATTTCATACAATGATTTATTTGAGATCATCACAGTGGATCTTACATGCCTAAAGTTCATGAAAAGCCTTTGGTAGCCCATCACTCAATTAATTTTGAGTTGAACCAGCTTATGTGCAATGCCTTTAAAGGTGACTGCAAAAGGGTCCTAAAAGGATCTAGCATCTATAGAATCCTAATACCTTGCTCTCCCGAGCTCCAGAAGGGTTTCTTGCTCACATGAAGAGAAAGTTCCTCTATCATTTATTAAGAAATAAAATCATGATAAGGTACTAACAGATCAAACGTTAGTAAATGAAATCACACCTTTGACTTTAGAGAAATGCTCAATGACATCATCCACGAGCCCGTCAAAGCTTGGAATATAACCATGAAGACCTTCTGAAAGACCAAATCCAGGGTAATCTGTTGCAAAAACTCCATATCCAGACGATGCTAGTTTCCTAGCAATCCCTGCAAATAATACAGTTGAGTTCATAACATCCATTGATTTCATAAATACCTGAAGATAATAAATTAGCCACGGTAACTATTGTCAAGAGATACATGCCTTCAAAGAAAAATGTGCAAGTGTCGCCATATCCATGACAATAACAAACCACTGCTTTTAGGCGAGAGGTCTCTGGGAGCCAACTTTTAGAGAAAATTTGCAATCCTTTAGAATTCACTACAAACAACTGTGTAAAACCATCTAAAATGATCATCTTTGTTCGATGAATAGACATTCGGTATCATAAAAGAGAAGAAAAACCATACAACAAAAGCATAGTGTTTATTCACTATTAGTGCTAGCATAATGAGCTGATATCTTCTGTTTGAATTCTCCTCATGCCACCTTGAATAAAGCATGGTTGCTTATTCAAATATTGATTCATGTGCATTTATTTTTATGATTACCTAAAAAAATGGGTCTGCTTAAAAGAAGTTTACTTGAATTAGAAGCTTGTTTTAGAACAGAGGATTAAAACAAGATCAGAGTATGAATTAATTATATTCATAAAAGTTAATATTAACACATGACGAACATTATTTTAAGTAAAAGAAAAGGACTACATATAGGGGTGTCAATTGGTTCGGTCTAAACCGAAAACCAAACAAACCAAACCGAAAGTAGTTGGTTTGGTTAGGTTATAGTTTAGAAAATAAAAAGCCAAATTAATTCGGTTTGTTTTTCAGTTAAGGCTTTGACTAAACGGAACCAAAAAAACTGAAGTAGATTATATATATATGTTTGTGTGTGTGTGTGTGTTGGTTTGGTCTTATTCATTATAGTTTGGTTTGGTTTTTGATTTTCTAAATCGATTTCTATTTCAAGTTTGGTTCGGTTTTCAGTTTAGTGTAGTGTAATTTGGTTTGGTTTAGGTTTGACCACTAAACCGAACCAAACTGACCGAATTACACCCCTAATTATATATGCCATCTCAATTAGCATGGAGAAAGAGAAACAAAGGAGAAAATAAAATGAACTAATTTAAATGTTTACCTCCTTCATCTTCAATCCATCATGTGGCATCTGCAACACAACCAAAAACAACCCAATTGATCATGGAAAGGCTTTATAGAAAACAAAATATTACTTAAGTAAGAACATATCTGTTTTGAATAGAAATTGTTCACCAAGTCCTAGTATTAATGTTAATTAAACAAAATCACAAATTGCATTGAAATGAACAAACCCTCATTAATGTTTTGAAGTATAAACATCAAAGAGTGGATAGTGCCAACAAGAATGAGAAATAAATGCATACATGTATGGATCTAAATACCACCATCTACACCATTTTTGTCATGATTTTATCATCAAATTGAAATTAAGCTTCATAAACACATACAGAGTAAGAATCAATGGAGTACACATTAATGATCCATCAGACGAATCACAACAATGAATGAAAACAATTAAATGAAAAAAAAAAAAAAAAAAACCTTAAACAAGCAATGATTGATTCCAAGCTGAATTTCCTTAAATGCTTCACGAGCACGGCGCCTGGCGGGTACCTCGTCCATGTTGGCATCCAGAATCTTCTGCAAATCCTCGTCAATGCCTTGAATCTTCATTGCTGGACTGATTGCTTCTCTCCTCTTCCTCTTCTTCTTCGGAAGACAAAACCTAACCCTAAAATCTAAAACGAGTTCAAACTTCTTCCTTCTATACAGAAATTAAAATCTCTGGAAATAGAATCATCCACAACGAAGAAAAAGGAAAAAAAGAAGAGTGATGATGAAGAAGATGGTGGTAGTAGTGATGACGATGATGTTGATCATGTGCATGAACTAGAAAATTACCGTTTAATGTATGCCGGCAGTAGATCTTCGCGAAAGACGCAGGTTTCGACGCCATTATTTTCTCTTTCTAGTTATTTCACTGGGAATTCTGTTTGAGTGAGAGAAAAAGAGAGACTCAAAGAAGACAACGTAATCCAAGTGGAAGCATAGAGATAAAAAAGGAGAATTGGGTGGAAGAGGTTGGATTAAAAATAGATTCTTGAATCCCGCTTATCTCAGTGACGACAGTCACCTCACCCGTTTCGCTCTCTCTCTCTCTCTCTCTCTTGGCAACTTCCAATCCTAAGACATGGCGAGGAAAATGATTTACAAAACGAACTGTGTTTTCCTGTGGACCAGGTTGAGTCCCACATGTCCACGTGTGTTGTTATTGAGTGGACCGGGGTTAGCCTGAGTCCAGCCCAAGCTGAGCTTTGGGACATTGTTTTGAGACCACAGCCAATCTAATTAATTAACTGGTCCAATTGGCCCTTAAAATGCTGGATGGGTTGGGTCTTCTTTTATCTATATATAATTAAATGGGTTGATAGGCTGTCTTCTATCTTATTATTAACATATGACAATCTTAGTGATTTAGAGGTTCCACTATCTAAAATTATTATAAAAAAATCTATTTTATCATAATTTCACTTTATCTAATTAGAAGTATTACTCCAAACTATATATATATATATATATTTGTTAAAACACATATAAATGTATAATAGAAAACTCTAATTAAAAAGGTTAATCGAACAAATGAAGTATGAAATATTCTTGGTCAAAACACATGAACGCAAAAGCACTATAATAGGTTCACAGAGACATCAATAGGTTCATAGACGTCTCCGTGGTTTTTAGATTAATAATTTCATAGGTTCATAGATGTCTCCGTGGCATCTTGGGATTGGTGTTGTACGACGTCATTGACAAAAATTGCAGATGACTTGCTAAAGATATAAAACAAAAATTATCTGAGATATAACTCTGCAACATTTTCGGCAGCTGGCATAAACCATGTCATGTAACGTAACCCCACCGTGAAACCAATAACCGATTGTTTCTTGTTAAGCTAGGATAAGGTTTAGAGCGTGGTTTAGGGTTTTTAGATCGATAGTTACTAGGTTACATGAGCATAATGTTGCATCATGTGATTGATGGCGCAGGAAACATTTCATTATTATATCACAAACGGTTTGCATTTGAAGATACATCGCAAAAAAAATGTGTGATTTTTGCGTGCATTGTTTTTGATGGCATGAACCACGTCATGCCACATAACCACTCCATAAAACTGAAAACTGGTTGTTGGTTGTTCCGGTAAAGGTGGGATAAGATTTTGGGTTGATTGTGGTTTAGGACGCCACATCATTTGGAGCATGAAGCTACAACATGGTTTCAAGGATCAGTCCGGATTGGATCAGATTGGCAGATCTAGATCGGGATCGGCCAGGACCAGTCCGATATTGATAAGGATTGGCCGATCTTGTCTGACCAAATTTTTTTTTTTTCAATTGGCATTGGATCAGACCGATCCAAGCGATACTGATACGGATTGGCCGATCCGGACCGATTAAATGACTGGATCGGACCGATTAAATCCAATACCGGATTGACGATCTGGATCGAGATCGACCCGGACCGATCCGATCCAAGATCCCGATAATAGAAACCTTGAGCTACAGCATCAGTTGTAGCGTGCATCCACGCCCAACACATGTTCACTGACGTGCGTGGATGCACGCTAACACACCTGACTTTAAAAGTGTGAGATACATTGGAGTTCATCTTCACACGCAAATGGACTTGTGGCACTCATTGATATGTGCTACAATTGATGCTGCAACTTCCACACTCCAAACAATATGAGACCGTGATTTAGGACTTTTAACTTGATGGGTTACCAATTCAAGATCACAGCGTGGAATCATGTGATTGATACTGCATAACACTCCAAAGCCCTGTTTAGTGCAGTTTCCTAAGGGCCAAGAAGCCCTTCCTAGACCTACGAGTGCTTCCTCCCCAGTGCTTGGGTGTTTAGAGACTCTTTTGAAAGATGCTTTGGATGAAAGCCCTTTTTCCATAAGCTTATTTTGGTGAATCAGGAATGGACTGCTTTTAATAGAATGCCTGCGGGCATATAAATTTAAGTTACTTTTAGAATGACAAAATTATCTTCCATTTTTATTATACATTCTTTAAAAAGAGAGATCCCATTTAAACCTAAAATTATGTACAAAAGCATATTTTTATATATTTTTTCTCACCACATACAATTTTTAGCCAATAGTTTTAATTAAAAGCCCAAGTCATACGCAAATGAGTAAAACACAACAGTGGATCAGGTGTGGGTAGCCTTGCAGTGTGGGTGAGTGCAAGCAACAATCTATTGGATACCCGCACGTGTGAATGAAAGAAAAAAAAATCTAAAATAATTTTTTTTTCTTGTTCACACGAGTTTAGGTGACTTGGGGCAATAAAGTTCCGCCTGCACTCACCCGCAGCACAAAACCACCCAGCTTTCGTAGAACACCTTTTTGTTTTTGCATAATGCAGTGAAGATATACATCATTATAATCAAGACATGACAGCCTCCCGTCCCTTGGTTATAGGGATATCCGATAACAGGGATAGTAGTAGACGGGAGTGGATCTTCTGTGAGAAGAAGTCCTGTGAGCGCCCTGTGGTGTAGAGACAACACCCAAGAGCGAGGCTCACCAAAACTGCACCTAAAGGGCAAAATGGTATTTTTGCCCCCTGAGTGTTGTCTCTACACCACAAGGCGCTCACAAGACTTCTGCTCACAGAAGATCCCGGCCTCCCGTCCCTTGGTTGTAGGGATGTCCGGTAATAGGGATAGCAGTAGAGGATTTCTACTCTTTATTTTTTTGAGAGGACACAAATGCACTGGACTATACTAAGAATCCACGGTAGAACGACAAGTAAAGCCAATGAGGGCAACCAAAACATTCTTGTTGTTTTCTCCAATTCTCCAGACCTACGTTCACCACCCTACAGACAAAAGGTACTCCCTAAATATACCCTAAGCTAATACCAACGAGTGGTATTGCTCCATACACTCAGAGAAATGTTTCTGTATATGAATTCATATAAACAAATATCTCAAAGTCCCTTTCAATCAACAAATATCACTAATGTCTATGTTGCAGGAAAAAAGAGACGTAGAACGATGAAAACTGCAGGAGAAAATCAGCTGTGGGCTATCATGTGGTCTACCGTGTGGTGTGGTTTGTGATTGGATGAAAAAACAAGCAAAATTATTTTCTAAACCAATCACAAGCAACCCTACAACGAAGACAATAGCGTAGCCCACAGCTGATTTCCTCCAGAAAACTGCAAGCTGTGTCCGTTTTTGTAAGTCCAAACACAAGCACACATTCAGAGAGAGAGAGAGAGAGAGAGAGAGAGGTAAAATGACAAAGATGTATCGTTTTCAGAAGAACTGCGGGCAGACGTAAGGAAAATCAGTTTGGATGATAACATCTACTACGGAGACTGATGCTCGTGATCTTTTATCAACACCTACTATGATTCTGTTGAAGTGAATAGTCGTTTTCCTCTTGATTTTGGTTGTAGAAGGGACATATTTACATTGGTAGAGATTAATTTGCTGCTTTCTTTTTTTTGGACTATATGAGTTTTTTTCTGCAGTGAAAGAAAAGTAAGATGCGAAATTTGATTGCATTAAAATGTTGAAGAGTACTCTGATGAGTGATGAAAATGGCGTGTAAGAAGAAAGATCAAATATTTTTCATTTTCCTTCAAGGACTGTTTTTGTTTTCTGAATCTGTGAATACTTACTGATGAGAGAGAGAGAGAGAGAGAGAGGCGTCAATTGCAGTTGAATAGTGTAATAGGTCATGGAGTAATACTCATGGTTGAATCTCTCTCCTCTGAAACCCTACTTCTACGGTTCTACCTCCATACCCAAAATAAGCAGAGCCGCCTATAACATTTATAGCATTTTCTTGCAGCAATTCATACAAACATGGATTGTGATTGATTCATATATATAACTTTGTTGCATAACACATGTCATGTGTTTATTGGTGTGCGTGGATGCGCACCAGTGCATCCCTCTCTGAAAAGTGCACTAGAATTTGATGTGTTGGCACACATCCATGCACTCCAAAGAACACGTGGCGTGTGTATCTGCTGCGTGCATGTTGCTCCGGACAGTATGCCCCCATCAAAAGGGGCCTCTGAATCATCCCAAGTGTGCGAAGCTGCATTAGATGTTGCAGCGTGCATCCGTACTGCTACGCGTCCACATGCATGCGCGAATGTGAGCCAACACATCTAGACAATGTCACACTTTTATCGTTTGGATGCATTGGAGTGTATTTGTACACATCTGTGGATGCGTGACGTACGTGGATGCATGTTACAACATTTGTTACAATCCATCTCGGGATCAAAACGATCCATGGTTTTTGGGGGTTTTCTCGGATTGGAACCAACTCAGGGATCACCCCCTT
>JAUPMG010000017.1:7812866-7830058 GCA_031762675.1 Pachysandra terminalis | reverse complement strand
TAAAGCATTGAATATGAGCCGTTGATGAATCTTAATCCAATGGCTCATATCTAATTCTCCTAAAGAGAAAGAAAACCTAATTGCTTTCATTATCATGTTTACAAACTTGTGAGTTGTGAGCAGCCAACGGCCAACCATTCTCCATTTCTCCTTAGTCGAACATCTAATCATCTCTGACTCTATCTCCAGCGATGACCCATCTCCGACATCATTGATGGTCGTCGGCATCGTGGAAAAATGGATACTGAGATTTCAAAGGAGGGTTTGCCTTCACCGCTTGTGAATAGTAGAGATGGGTTATGCAGGATCTTCTGAAATCCCACTTGTATAGTTGGGGATTGAGAAACAAAAGGAGGAAGGGTAGTAGGAGAAGTTCGATTCTTTGGAATCTGTGTCCGGCTGCCATTATGTGGTCGGTTTGGACCGAAAGAAATCAGCGAATCTTCAAAGAGCAAGAAAAGGAAACCCATAAGCTTATTGACAGCATTGTCTCTCCTCTTCTCTTGGACTGTCAACTTCTCAGAATTTGGGGGATGCGATTTTAATGAGTTTGATAGATTTTGGGAGCTGAGATGGGATGTAACTGATTAGCTATATGGGTTAGCTCTGGATCGTGTTCCCCTCTCTGTACTATATTTTTCTTTTCTTTGTGTATAGTTTTGGCCTTTTGGAATTTAAATATATACTTACCTTTACTGATAAAAAAAAAGTAGGAATCAGGTGCTCAGTGATTTGGCTTATAATCATATGGTGTCTGAGGATGAGAACAACCAACGAGAAGGTCAGTTTCGATGGATTCGCGTCCCGCTCTAGGTAATTATTTTACCAAGGAACATGAAGTGAGTTCAACCACACAATTGGTATAAGTAAAAGAATCCGATTTGGGGGATTGTTCCAAAGTCGAGTAGTGTGGATCCAAGCACGTTCAAACTGATGGCTTCCCTAAAAAGATCTGTCTCGTGGGGTGACAAGTTGTTTTTAATCCAGATATATAGCTGAAGTCAGAACTCGATTCTTCCATTTCGAAGCTTTTATACATCGTTGGTACATGGTCTCAGGTGAGATATCTCAGGCACTCTCAACAAGCTGAGAGTTTCCAAGTTTGGCCGACCCGAACCCAGCCCAAACCCAACAAATTGAGTTCGGCCTACTAAGTTTGGGTTCTGTTCGGGCCAGCTGATTTCAATTTAGGTTGAGCCCGAACTGGTTGGAACCAGGCCCAACCCGCCCTACTTACAGCCGTAATTATGTTGGGTTTTGGGTAGATCCTTGGTGTGGGGAGGCAACCTTGTGCTCTAGGTATCCAGATCTATTCTTAGGGTCATCTAGGAAAGATGCTTGGATCTCGGAGACAGCTATTAGGGAGAATGATCAGCTAGCATGGGATTTCTATTTTAGGAGACCTTTATTTGACAGAGAGCCGGAGGTAATGTCGGATCTACTTCTACTTAAACCTAGGATGGTGGGATATGGTCCGGATGTTAGAGTTTTGGAATATGTGTCCTGTGGCTGTTTGTTGGATAGAGGAAAGAAATGGGAGAATATTTGAAGGAATTGAGCACAACATCCAGGTGGTAAAGTCTAGTGTGGTTTCACTTCTCTTTTTTTGGTTGTGTACTGTTCCAGAATTTAGAGGTGTTTCATTTTATGGTTTTGTTCAGGACTGGGTGAGTATGACTTGAGTAGTGAAAAGGTTTATTGTAGTGGTAGGGAACATATTTGGATGGTATTTTCTCAGGTCACCTTTTGATGTTTGCTAGTTTACACTTCATATACTTCATTTGGGTGGGGTTACTGTAATTGTACTCACATCTGTACTTGTAACATAATTTTCCTTTTTCTGATTATTATCAATACATAAATAGCTACTGAAAAAAAAATGACTCCTAGACTCTCTTGGATATGTTCGTTCCTTACCTTATCATTCCTAATCTTTCCACATTCATCTCAACTACACTCATTTATAATGTGTTGCTTTTTCGTCGCCAACATTTTGCTCCATTAATCATAACAAACCTAAAAGTTGGATCTTAAAATTTTCCTTTTGGATGGAGTAGAATACGTTGGTCATATAACACTCAAGAAGAGTCTCCTCACTTAAGCCATCCAGTTCCAATTCTATGTGTAACTAACATCCTCTTCAATATCTATAATTGATAGACCGGCTACAGATAGGATGGAGGGACGTTTTATTTGTTGGGATATCCTCGAAGGATATGATATAAGGAAGGGAGTGAGGTTTTTTTTTGATTGTGATGTGTGAGGTGCGAGATATGTTGTTCACTTGGAGGTAGCTTTGTCGGTCTGGTCTGGTCTGGTATGCTCCTTTCTTTCCTTTTTTTGTTTGTTTTCAATCCATCTCCTACTGCATATAAATATACTCACTTTTTTTCAAATTATTAAGGGGTGTATGTGTGTGTGTGTGTGTGTGTATGATGTTATTCATCAAAAAAAAGAAAAGAAAATAAAACGCCCTTTTTTTTTATAAGTCATGAAATTATATAAAAGAAGGAAGAAGTGCACGAAAAATTAAATCTCCTGCGGTTTAGCGAAAAACTAAAGCGCAAAGAGCAAACAAGACACAAACAGAAAATACAAAAAAAAAGAATAGAATGAGCCACCCACTCCTCCCTACAAAAACTTACTCATGTAGCATGTCTAGAGTCAGTACCCTCACAAACACATCCTCACTAATCACCCCTCTCCTAGCCAATAACTTGGCCCACTGTAAAGCACCCCTGGGCACCACCTGGAACGAAACATTCCAGTCCTACATAAGTGACCACGCCAAACGAACCAAGTAAGATACTTCCCAAGTACATTAGGCAAATCTCTCCATCCAAGCACGAACCACCTTGGACACTCCTTCAACCACCAAGCTATGGTAGCCCTGGGCTCTCCCATGGCGCAAACCTGTAATCAAAGGCATCATCTCAGCTCTCTCTCCCGTACCCACACCGATCAGACCAGAATAAGCCAGAAGGCAAGCCCCATTGTAGTCACAGAAGAGACCACCCACCCCTAAGGACCCTGGCATATCTAGCGAGAAACCCGTATACAACAGACTAACCCAACCCACCCGGGAGGGGCAGACTACCTGTGGTGCAGATGTCTCATCAACTCCATCGAGATCAAAAACCAGTCTCTCACAATGTCGACCGCTGACATGCCTGCAAACTGACTCCTGATGGTCGCCCAAGAGGCCACGGAGGCCAAAATCCCCTCAATCATCCTCGATGTTGAGGTGGAAGTATCTTGAAAGATCCGCAGATTCTGCTCCCTCCAAATGTGCCAAAGAATGGTAGGAAAAACCAACTGAGTACGAATACGCCCCCTAACAGATAGGCCCGGAAAACTCCACTAAGCAAACAGCTGACAAATACCTCCCTGCAACACCCGCAGTCTCCCCAAACTAGGGATAAAGAATCTCCAAATCTCCAATGCCATAGGACAATGTATAAAGAGGTGATCCACAGACTCCTCAGCTATCCTGCAAAGGAAACACATATGGGATGAAAGGGTCATAAACCTTCTCCTCCTTTGAAACTGACCGCCGTGTTAATCCGATAAAGTAAGGTAGTCCAGAAAAATGCTCCGACTCTAGGAGGTGCAGGACGGTGCTACAAGGAACAGGCCGAGAAAGGAGCAGGCAACCCGGAATGATCAGGTCTACAAAAAAAATGAAGAAAGAACGGCAAGAAAAGACTCCCCTAGAATCCGGAGCCCACACCCTCCGATCCAACGACTAAGAACTCATAAACACCTCATCAAGGACCACAGACAACTCACTGAGCTCATTAATATCACCCTCCCTAGCTACTCTACGAAAAGGAAGGTTCCAACTAAAACCAAAGTTTGACCAAGATAAAACATCACTCACCACAGAAGATTGGGAACGGATGACCCGAAAAAGTCTGGGAAAACGAAAGCAAAGGGGCACACCACTAACCCACAAGTCATGCCAAAAGGACACAGAAGACCCGTCCCCAATAAGCATCGGACTGCAGAATAAAAAAGAGGGGCAAGAGAAACAATGGCTTTCCAAGGACTAGCTGCACGGATCCTCCCATTGAGATTCACGTTCCGTCCATTCGCTTGGATTCCATATTGCTAATGATTACTTTGCACCAAAGGTGATCTCTCTCACTTGAGAAACACCATAGCCATTTGGCCAGAAGAGAAGAATTTCTAGCCATTGTATTACCCAAATTCAGAAGCACCCTCTCCTTACACACCACCTCCCATCTAACTAAATGATCATTCTTACTCCCATTGCCCTCCCATATGGATAATCAATCTATGATAACAAAGTGGTTACTTTTCAATATGCCCCTCTAACAAAGTGGCCCAGATAACAAAGTGGTTACTTTTCACACCACCTCCTTTTTAATATGCCCCTCTATCAAGGTTTTAAATTTCGATTTCGCCAAGGGGTGTCGGGCGAAATTTCGCCTATATTTCGCTGAAATTTCGGCGAAATGGGGAAATATCTCCATTTCTCCAACATGTAAAATGGCGACATTTCGCCGACATGCCGGCGAAATTTAAAACCATGCCCTCTATATGGATAATCAATCAATGATAACAAAGTGGTTACTTTGAGAATATCTTGGTTCTCAATTCTTACATTGCTTCACCTCCACTAATATTTGTAGTAAAGTTTCATTCCATATGGTCAACCTTATTTTGAAATCTTTTGAGTTCAATGCATCCCTCCACGATCTAGTTTTATATTTTCTCAATCTCTAGTTTGATCCACCAAACCACATCATCTACAAATAACATACACCATGACACCTCCTTTTCAATACAAGCATACAATTCATTGATAATCAATGCCAAAATATAAGGACCAGTACATGACCCCTCATGTATACCTATTTTATTGGAAACTCATTTCTAATTGCCAACTGCTGCAACAGTCACACTAGTTATTGTTCCGACATACATGTCATATATGATATTAATATATCTACTTGGTACTCCTTTCCTGCACAAAACCCACTAGAATCCAAGAAACCCTTTCTGCATCTTGGAGCTGTATGATAAACAATGGCTGTAAAACTTTTTCACAACATATGCACATTAAGTGGGAAGGTGTGCATTATTCTGATTGTTTATGGCAATAGTGAGGCTTTTGTAACTAGAAGAATAGTATAGAAATTGAAATAGAAACAGCATAAGAAACCTAATCCCTCAAAATATCCAACAGCTTAAGGCAAGAGAAAAGATCCAGGTGAGTTCAATGTTTCTTGTTTCCTTATCAATTGGAAAAAGGTGTTGAAATGAGGTGTTAATGCTATATCAATAGATGTGCGTCTATCACATATAAATGTCACACATGAGGCCAAAACTAAAACCTACTTTTGGGGAGATCTCCAGAATTGTTCCGGTGCTCACAAATGATGAATATTGGCCCATAACCCACACTCCAAGGAAAGTGGTTTCAAAGAACTTTCACATACCATAAACTCAAATTCCGTTCCTTTCTGACTTGAAGAAAGCTTCATTATTCGGTTACTTGCCGAGGAAGCTAAGATTCTCTCTTAACATGGCAAAAGACAAATCGGCCATAAGTAATTGTAGTTCAACACTTATACAAGAATTCTTTTTAATTTGTAACTGGACTTTATCACTAACTATCCATATTAGTCAGCATGGGAATTATAAATCAAGAGTTGATGAGTGAGGATGACCACAATTGAACCAAAAACTGTGAATGAGTTCTCTCCAAGCCAAGGAGAAAGATGCACAACTTCTAACAGTAGCTAAAAGCAAGGACCTTTTCAGCCTTCTCAAGTTGTACGCAGAAAGTCGGTAAATGTTAAGCTTTATTAGGAGTACTCTTGTCATTTTATTTCATTCCCCACCCGCTGCAAAGAGGGAGATTCACTTGAAAGAGTTTAAAAGCCCCTTCCCCCTAACATCCCTTCAAAACCCTTCTTGGTATGCTGCAGGTAGTAAAGGAAGGATCATATCACCAGTCCTCTGACAAGAAGCATGGGGTTTTAAAGTTTCAAAGCATATTATTTCTCAAATGAAGCGAATAAATTATCAGTGTCTGCGTGTGTTTGCGGATATATGTTTTAAGAGTGACTCATCACATTGTAGTCTACAAAAATGTTGACCACTAAATTTCATCCTCAAGTTCAAGAAATCCGTGTAAGCATCATAAATTGCATAATATGTTATTCTTCCCTTTTATCTTATTGCATACCTATTAATCTATTTCTATTAACAAATTAAGCATGACAGTTTTTACTTAACTGTTAAATCACAAAAAAGAATGCAAGATTAAGTCCCAAGATTATTATTAAATCAAATAATCTGAGTTGAAGCACAGAAACATAACAACCTCACAAAATGATAGCAAAGGTATCATAAAGGAAAGGAGTGCACATTATACAATTATGGAGCCAGAGAATCTGGGATTACGCCAGGCCATAGTTTGGCATGATTACTGGCCAGGGCCAAATTGGATGCAGACAAAACCAAACCCATCACTGATCTTATATCAAGCCACTGCCCATTAACAGCTTAAGTGCAAGTATATGAATGAGATGCTGTATGGCAGGCCACACAGCCAAGTTCACCTTTGGCCGCCCATATAATAGGTTTTCATCCATGACATACAAGCTTAACCTAATTAGCTTCAAATACAAAGCAGAATAGCCAAGCAATCTTTACTTTGAAAATATTTGGCATTAATGTCCAAATTCTGAATCAGATAAACAAAGATAAGAATAAGAATATTTGATTGACTCTGAAATAGCATCCTAGAAAAGACTGAGAGCAATGAGTTGCACACAAGACAAGCTTGAGTCAGCACAGTATAAGACATCGATCCCAAGAAGCTGATCCATATCTAGACAAGGCATGGCACCCTGCCAGGGTTGGATTGAGCCCAGCCAAAAACTGGCATGATTGGGAAGAACACCTGAACAACTCAAGCTCGAGCCACATTTGACCAGTCCAATATTCTTTATGTTTTTTTCTCCGTATTGCATGGAATTTATTTATCCAACAAGAAGGAGATAAAAGAGTTGCTATTTCTTTGGCAGATTAACAACTTCCACTTTACGAGTTGTGTGATAGAAAACATAACCTACCCTTTTTTTTATTTTGACAAAGTGCTACCTGGCTTGTCTGTATTCTTCGTATAAGTTCACATCAAGCTTAAAAAGATCAACCAGTGCCTGATAATGAATACTCAAAAAGCCAACTTGGTCATAGATCAATGGGCTGAAAGGTGATGCAAAACCTGGAGACAGCCACACTTGATCAGGTGCCCGTTAATTGGGACTGGCTCATGGTCTAGAACAAGTAAAGTGTCCATCCTGGTAAACGCATTCCATTCATAGGTGCTCACTAGGACAGCGAGCCCTTGAGCACCCTCAGCAAATAATAGCAAATAATAGGATCACGTCCACTCAATTATCAGAAACGAAAGATAAAAATACCTGATATAATGACTGTGGTAGTTGCTGACTAGGCAGAGGAGGCTGTCCCAGAGAAAATGAAGGTCCAATGCTGGCCGTTGGTTTGTTGCCTGACTGCAAACAATTTGCTAAACTAATTTGAGTTCATACATGATAAAATCAATCATCATTTGTACAATTTTCGCAGCTTATGGTACACAGCTTACATGAAATGATGGTTGTGAAAGATGTTGCTGTGGAGCAACAGATGACTGGAAACCCAGATTGGGCCCGATCTGTGAATGAAACTGATGAGGGAAAGGAGGCATTAAAGGAGGCCTGGGTTGTGATGGCAATGGTGGTTGCAACTGTAGATGTGGCATGCCAGTGTTCTGTAATGACTGCTGTGACTGGCTGGAAATAATCGGTATCTGAGATTGAAGGATAGAGGTTGGCTGTGAAGCAGAATGAAGTGAAACTGGAGGTATATTATGAATTTGAGAAGATTGTGGAAGTGGCAAAGAGGATATCTGTGCATTCAAATGTCCCTTAGCCGAAAGCACCGTCTGTAGAGGATGTGATGACATGGTTTGCGACTGAAGATTTACTGGTGGCACAGAAGCAGAAGGGATAGACATCTGAGGTTGGTTTGGTTGTTGCTTTCGCCCTGGAATTGGGATCTGAGATGCACTTGCTTGATCTTGCAGTCCACCTTGACCTGTTGATGAGAGGGCTGCTTGATTATTTAGCTGTTGACCAGATAGAGTTGATTGCTGAGGATGCTGAGATAGTGCCGACTGGATATTTGGAATCTAAACAGAGGAAAAAAGATTTAGTTTTACGCAGAGGCACCAGTAAAAATCCAAAAATAAATAAATAAATCCTCATAAAGTGACGAAGCATACCACTTGTGGAGGCTGCACCATTCCAAGCATAATTTGTGCCTGGCGAACAAATGAATCATAGAAACAATGGTCAATGCTCTAGTTTAATGAGCAACAATACTAAAGCGATATCATGCATAATCATCAAAGAAATTAATCCAAACAGAAGTGGATCATGTATCAGCTAACCACGAAACCAGTTTGATCTCACACCTCTATCGTGTTAGGAACGATGCTTAGGTCATTTTTTATTCATCAAATTTTGTAATGCAATGCTACAGAAAATCCCTCTCTTTGATATTGAAAGAGGAGTACTGCCTGCAAGAACTAGAACAAAGGCTATAAGAGAAGAAAGGAGCTCTATTACCTTAAATTAACAACCCAAGCCCAAAGAAAACATGAGATTATGTATCAATCTTTTACCACGTCCATTGCAGACACCATAAGAACTTTGTACAGACTAAGGTTTGGTCAGGTATACATAGTATAAGATAAGGTCTTGTTACAAGGCTCCCAGTACCATCAGATTTGAAATTCATACCAATTAAGTACTTAAAACTCCATCATGACCAGTGAGTCCACGTTGCCATAGATGTGCCATCAAAGTCAAATATGACCTACTCAAGTTCTGGTTTCTTCCAAGACAGGAATTGGCATGTCCTCTAATCATTATCAATTGGTGAAGATACAAAAGAAATGCTCATGAAAGAAAAGAAATAGAAGTGGATAGGCTTTGAGGCAAGTTAATAGTCAAATTTGTGACATGTAGCAAATGAGTGGAGTCAAAATAAATCTGAACCTGTTTGCTATGTCAACTTCTTCTGTAAGTCTAGCCCAACAGTTTTTCTCCCACATGGAAAAAGAAGCCTATTCCTAGAGGGTTTTTTTTTTCTCCCTGTAAGCAAGGTTTCTTCTATTTTGAAACATTTGAACATTTTCTTGGGGAGGGAAGTTATATCATTATTTAATTTTCTTGCCTGGAAGAAAACAAGGACAAACATCATGTAATCTTGTTTTTCCAAATGGATATACATCTGTTTGGAAATTTAAACATTTAAATTTAAACTTATCACTGCTATACTCCTTAGGGGTTTAAGTTTGTATCATGGTGACCGTTGACTCAAAAAAAATCAAAAATTTAACCAGCTTCAGCAAAGTACAACA
Source organism: Pachysandra terminalis (assembly GCA_031762675.1). Taxonomy (NCBI): domain Eukaryota; kingdom Viridiplantae; phylum Streptophyta; class Magnoliopsida; order Buxales; family Buxaceae; genus Pachysandra; species Pachysandra terminalis. The sequence goes on along the minus strand of JAUPMG010000017.1, from coordinate 7,820,592 downwards.
TTGCTTGCATAGATTTAAGTTGGATAACTCTGCAGACATTGATATTGCATCGAGTCTAAATGCTATCTCCACTGAATACCTACCAACCACAAACAATTTTCCATTTCAAAAGAAATAAGAACAAGTCAATATTAGACAAAACAGAAAATGCTCAAATACTATATTTTGGGGAATAATGAAGCATTTAGATAACCGAACCATTAAAGTGTGAAGCCGTTATTCTTAGATGATCTGTAGATATAGTTGGGCCTCCCTCTTTGCTGTCAGTCCCAAGGGTACAGAGTTTTTGGGGAATGGAGGAAGTACCATCTTTTAGATTGGGAAGAGCTTTGTTTGGGGGTCTAAGTAACAGTAACATTGTTGAAAGAAATATGGCTCTACTTAGCAAGTGAATATGTAGATTTACTTGTGACCCAAACAATGGCTGGTTCTCAATGATCCTAAGAATGTAATCAATGGATTCTTATTATCCTGCATGTAAAGTTACTCAATGTCCGTGGAAATTGTTTAATACTTCACTTTTTTTTTTTTTGAGACTTTAATTAAATAGGAGGATAGAAAGTAGAGTAACAAAATATTCCTTTAGAGAGAGGAGACACCTCCAAAAGAATAGCAGCAAACAAAATGGAAGTACAAAATAAAAGAAAAGCCACAATTCCTCCTTTGGTAAGAACCCCAACTCTGATAAATCAATCCTCTCCCAGTAGCATCTGAACTGTAGGCATACCTGTAAAAAGGGACCCCCCCCCCCCTGTTCACTCTACACTAGGCCAACCTATCAGCTAGCTCATATCTGACCATAGGACATGAGAGAACGAGATGTTCGTGTCACTAGCCAAAACACGAGCCAACCAAACTAGGCGTATCAGCATCTAAGAGCACTCCTGTGATACAGCAAGTCAAAAAGTCACTATAGATAAGCCCCTTTCCATCCCCAAGGATTTGAAAGAGATGTAGTCTTCCTCAAATCCATCAACAAAGAACATATCTCAATCCTAACCACATTTCCATCACCTATAGGATCAGAGTACGCAAGAAGAGTACACCCCAAAAGGTCTCTCAATACTCTGTCAATCCCAAATGCTCCTAAATTCCGGATCAAAGAACCATCAAAGTTGAGCTTGATAACCCCTTCCCTAGGGGCTTCCACTACAACTTGACCCAATCAATCAATGATCATGAACAAGCAACCAATGCCCATGCCCTGATGATCTTTGTGGCCAATGCCTTTAAAAAAGGATAATATACCCACGTCACTACTAAGCCATCACCAAATCAATAATCATAGACGTTCTCACTCTCATATCCTAAAATATCCTCCTATTCCTTTCACCCCAAATGGACCAAAGTATGGCAAAAAGAAAGTGATACATGACCTAACTCCTCCCCGGGATAGGAAATAAGGAAACCTCCACTGACTTAATAGCTGGCTAATGCATTCTGGCATCATCCATGCAACTCAATCAACCAAACATAAGCATCGTAACTCCCTGGTAACCTCGAAGTGAATGAATGGATGAATTTCCCTTTGTCATGCGTACATAATACATTTTTGAGGTGATAAAACTAGGAATCTTCCATTCTGAAAGGTACCATAGGTATTAATTTTGTAAAGAATCATAGTCCACAAAGGCTTTGAATTTTGGTATGACAAAAGGCTACCAAATCTGACAAGTTGGGAAGGGGATCGAGGATATCCAGGTCTCTTTTAATGGAATGGAAGAGAGATCAAGTAGAGAAGATGCCATTAGGTCACACATTTAAGAACCAGGTATCAATATTAAAGGGATCAATAAAAACGTCTCTTAAGTACTCAAATAAGGATCCCAGCACATCCAAAACAACTGGCCTAGGATCATATCTGAGGATAGATTTTAGACCAGCCCATTTGAAGACTAGGACAACATGTCTACAACCTTAGATTCACTAGAAATAAAAATACAGAAAAAAAAAAACGTAGAAACTGAACCGTCAACGACAAGTCTTCTTACCATATCTAAAACCAAAACTATGTACTATATCCTAACCCGGTACTAAGCCATACAAATGAGATCTTAATATGAAGAGGACACAAAGGATGCTGGGCAATTAAGAAAATGCATAAATATCCAAAAGAAAAAAGGCAACCCTAATAAGAAATACTTTAGGCAACTTTTCCACCTAATTCATGTCACTCTTCCGATTTCTACAGTCTCCAACTAACAGATCAGAGAAGATTTAAAAATATTTCTTACTGGATGTGCTAGGGGAAGAATTCAATTATCATCTTGCAAGTTGGGATAAATTGCACTCTATGATCTCAAGTAGGACAAGGTTTGATAGTAGTACCCTAAAACATGTACATATCTGGCTTGATCCGTACACTCATGTTTAAACCGTAATGCTGCGTTTGGATTCCGAGAAAGTGTGAGAAAGGAAAAATGAAAGTGTCTTTTTTTGTTCATAAACTTTCTCAAGAAAGCAGTGAACCCCACTATGTTTCCATCTTCTTGCAATCCAAACACTCAAAGGAAAGAGAATCGGGTCGATTTAAACCGATCTTAACCCAAAATCAAGTCGGTCTAATTTGATTTTATAATTTTAAAACCCAAAGTCTAAAAATCGAACCAAAACCAAACAGAAATCGGTATGACATAATAATCATGCAATTTTCTTGCAACATCCAAACAGCTTTAAGAAAGTTATTTTCACTTTCTTTTCATATTCTTTTCACATACTTTTCTTTCACAACCAACTTTCTCGCATTTTCTTGGTGCCTAAATGAACTTTAAGTCTGCCATTCCAATATCTGGAAATGGCAAGATATAGGTGCTTTAATTCATCAAACCCTAACTAGAACCGAAAGTAAAGTTAATCTAATTTGACATAATCTTCAAACTACGCAAACCTATTTTTTCATCACGAAAATTCAATTTCTCCCTCAATTTCTTAATCATCTTCACGAAACCAAAAGACAGAGTACCACATATCAAATCCTAATTAGAGGAAGCACGTTGCAATAGCTTAAAAAAATGAGTTCTATGCACTAGAAAGTTCAACAAGTAGATGATAGACAATAGAAAAGAAGCTAGAACTCACTTGAAATAACAAAAAAAGATAAAAATTATGTAAGAACACTAATATAAAGAGGAGATCAAAGGAATGCAATAATACCTGGAAAAGGGCTTTGGTCAAGAGAGGATTCTCAACGAGGATCTGCCTCGCTTGTTGCTGGTTCTGTTCGATCAATGTCTGCATAGAGTCGCAAAAAATGTTAATCGATTTTAGAGAGCAAGCGATGAATAGAAAAGGGAAAAGGAAAACGAAGGAAGAGTGATTTAGGGAAAAAAAAAAAAAAAAAAAAGAACATGATAAACAAATTAAACTTGAAAAGCGAAATTTGATGCTCACTTTCATCTGAGACATGATGTCGTAGAGCTGGTTCTTCGACAATCCAGCAAGATTAGAGTTGAAACCATCGCCGGCTATCTGCTTTCCCGCCATGGCAATTTGCGCAGAGAGAGAGAAAGAGGAGAGTTCTTATTAGGGCAGTTACTATTTACTAAGTTCAACGCGATCTTGAACGTTAAGACATCGGAGTTTAGAATGCGATTTGTAATTAGACTATGCCCATGGGCCATGGGCCTTGGGCCCTGGCTAAAGTATTTTTTTCTTATACATTTTCATATTGGCTGTTGTTATATGATTTTTTTTTTTTTTTTTTTTTTTTTTTGATAACCGGGTGTCCGAGACAGTTTGCGCCCACCACGATTAATTCTTGGGGTCTTGAAATTAACGATCGGGTATACCTCCAGTAGTCTCGAATGAAACGGCCCCCTACAAAATCGGACCTCAGACCTAATGCTTAATGAGACACCAACTGCAAGTGACCATTGGAGACCTCATAAAAGAATGATCTAGCTAATCCGGATTGTCCATTTGACAGAGGACCCTTTTAGATTCGTCACTTGTATTGTATTTTAGCCTGTATAATCTTCAACGGTTTAATATATTAGGTTTTGACACATACTTCCATCAATGACCATCTTTAATGTTTTATAAGCTTTACCTATATAACGAGATTAGTTTTAGATGAGTCTTTTATGTCACGTGACAAACATCTCTGAAATTGGAACTTGATATGCAATCTGAGTTGACCGAATGTACCCATGGAGAAATGGTGTTTCCTAATTGAGCTTCCACGTGTGAGCTCAGCCTCAAATGTTGCACCAGGTTTCTCTCCCTAGAACATTGCAACAGACAAGTGGGACTTGTCTAGCTTTTAGATTTTCCATTTCTTTTTATTGTCATTATATTAGAGGAAAGTATTAGGTAGTCCTGATCCTATGAAGCATCCAAGCTTGTATTAGCCAATCCCTGTAGATTATATAAATCCAAGTTTTTCGTGCATGGGTCATATATAAGATCTATTGCAGAAAAAATCAGCTTGTTTGGATGCTTCTAACTATTACTAAATGAACTTAACCTTTGAATATTATTGATTTTGTGTTTCTAACGGTCTAAGATGGCCCCGTATTGTCTGGACCAAGATGTGTGGAACTTCTGCTGGTCCATCCATTGATGTCCATTTGTGTCCATAATGGTATTGTGACTCTCACGAAACCTTAGGAGATCACGCACGTCAATGGATGTTCCACACATCTGGGTCCAGACTCAGACGATACAGCCCTGTCTAAGAATATCAATATGTTTAATATGTCGATTTTGACCTCAAGGGGTTTACACGTTGAAAGGTTGGATTAATGGCTCATCCACACCACGCAAATCATCTGGTAGCTATTTTTTCCTACCCTTTTTTTCGACGATACCTATTGCATGATGCCACGAAAACATCAACAAAACCAGTTACCGATCAATCTAAAATCCTATGACACAAATCAACCCTAAACCGGCATCCACCTTAACAGAAATAACCAGTTACAGGTTCCGTCAGTCTGCATCAGGTTGGAAATATCGCAGCGGTTTTCTTTTGCAAAGTATGGTAGTGCAGGGATTATCTTATCAGGGCCTTATATTAAAGTAAAGGTTTTAGTATATATATATATATATACAATTAATGGGCTTTAGTTTTATGCACCATTAACACGACTGAACATAATTGTGTTTTTAATGATAGTTGAGCTTAAACCTTCTAAATTATAATGATCAGCTTGAATAGAGCATGAGTTCACAGCAATGTTAATGATCCTGTATTATAGCAATTTTTACATCCAAAGAAATTAACAACAAGTTCCTGTGTTGGGCTCTTGATCTGCGAACGTAAGAGTGAGAGCAGATCATCCATATATGGCAAAATCTCTACACCTCCATATATATATAGTGCAAAACCATTGAATGACGTATTAATGTGCGCATACCATGGTTAGAATTTGTTGTGGAGTACTCTAGCTAATTCTGAATTTAACCTAACTCAAGATAAACTAAAGAAGCCTGTTGATGAACTTATTAGTGCAATGAAACTGAAATATTATAAGTAAAGATCAGAAAGGGTTATTTCAGTTTTGAGGGATTCATTGTTATTCAATTCTCACTTTCTGATCTCCCAAGTCCTCAACCTTAATATTCTGCCAAAATTTCTCTATTATAGAGTTTAGTTGTCTTCTTGTTTTAGTAACTGAATCATTTTAAGGTCCAAATAAAATTGAACAGAGTAGATTGCAGGTCTTAACCTAGATAGGAAGTTCTAAAAACCCTGATACTAAGCACCTAATTTTCGGCGTCCATTCATGAATGACTTAAGGAGTTGTCTTATTGTATGATTTTAGAACTCCATCTCCATCTTTATATAATTGAACAGGTAACATCAGCTTTGCTTTAACATGAAATTTAGCTCACTTATAAGATAATTGAGTAAAAGGTTTGAACCGATTAAGTTACATAGCTCTATGTTTATCTTTTTATTTTGCACAGTAGGAAGGACTCACATTTTTCAGTGGTGCAAATTGCCAATATATATTTCAACTCTCTCAATATAATTTCCATTTATAATGGAATTTTCCATTTAAGAAATCTTTGTATACTGATGAGTTATCGTATGTCGAATTTATGCTTGAAATTATTCTTATGGCCATAATTTTATTATGCTGTGATCTCATTAACACCGCAAGTGACAAAAATAAATAAATAAATTAAAAAAATCCAAGTAGTTTTTGCTTTGTCTACTGTTGAAGGCATTGTGTTTATATAAAACGCATGCAAAATCTAATTGTAGCATAGCACATGCATACTGTCATGCAAATTAAAGGGGGAATGAAGCTAATTTTGTGTGTATGTGTGTGTGCGCGCACGTTTGTATATGTGTGTGTGTGTTGGGGAGAGAGGAGGGGGAGGAGGGGAGGGGGAATTGAACAATATTACACCTAACAAGCTTTCCCTCCCTGTTGGGTCATTTTCATAACAATTTACAGGATGGAAGCTCTAACTGAAGGACAGAACAGAAGAACAAAGAAACTAGGGGTTTTCCCTAGCTGCTATCTAACTGCACAGTTTGAGAAATTATTATAACATATTGAACTTATGGAATGAGCTAGCGTAGCTACATTCCCCAGTTTCACTCATGGTTTAGATCCCATGTAATACCTCTAGAAATTTTACTAGTTAGTCCTCCCACTTTGACATTTTCACCAAATAGAGTCAGGATTGAATGGCTGTTGCTGATCCATAATCTTGTTGGAAGATGCAGGAAAATTTGGATCTAAACCATTTCCAAAGTTCAAATTCGGTTGTTGCTGCAGATAGAAGTAGCTGTTGCTTGTAGTAGTTTCTCGTGGTTGGTAACCGCCATGCTGCATTGCCCTTAAAAGCACTGAATTCATCGAAAAATTTGAGCTGAGCAAGCTTGAAGGCCAAGTGAGTGTGGGATTATTTGTAGCTTCTCTTGCAGGAACCCAAATATTGTTCATGTTCAGGCTGCCATTGTTGTCATTGTAGTTCTCGTGCGTAAGAACAGTATTAAAACTGTTTGATGAATTTGTGAGGCGGTTTAAATTCGGCAATTCGATCTCCCCTAACTCGTTAACCATTGTGGTGGCATCACATGGAGACTCAAGTGATGGATCCAAGGATGGAGCCTGCTGCTGTGGTTTTTTCCCTGTGGATGAGTTCTTTTTGAAGACCCTACAAACCACCCATTCCTCCTGAAGCATTAAATCAAGAATTATTAGTTATCACATTAAGAATCAATTCAAGGAAAGTGAAAGTTTGTTTACTTACTTTGGTGCGTTTGAAAGAGAACTTGGTTTCGAGTCGATATTCATGCATCACCCAGTTGCTTTTCTCACCCCTAGGAGCTCTACCCTTATAAAATACTAGGGTTTTCTTCATCCCAACCAGTACACCAGAATGGAAGATCTCCTTATCTTTGCCTGTGGTTTTCCAGTATCCAGCATCTGTGGCTCTGTTGGTTCGTAGGCCAGTCGGGTACTTTCGATCTCTCAAACTAAAGAAATACCATTCTTTCTCCCCCATGATAGCCTTGCCTACATAGAACTAAAAATCAGAACCATTTCTTTCCCTAGTTGATATATATATGAAAATGGAAAAGAGAGTAGAAACTTTTCTTTTGCTCTCATATAACACTGCAACAACTTGATTATCCTTTGTCCAAATCCATTCTTGCTTATAATAATTAAAAGACCAAAAATAGAAAAAAGAAGAAGAAGAAGGAATCCATTTCTATAAAAATCCATCAAACTGATTTCACCTTTAGCAGAGGTAAATAGAACTC